>BMAW01048204.1:625426-669503 GCA_019974015.1 Nephila pilipes
ATATATATATATTATTAATAGTAATAAAGAATGGAAAACAATACTGAATTAAGATACTGTACCGTAGTTGTATTTACTTCAAAATTACATATATAACTATTAATTTTAATATTTCTTTAAAAAGAAGTGTATGAAAGATCCAATGTTATAAATTATATCCGTTGTGAGTAAATTCAGTACAATTAAACAAAACTTTGTGAGGAATTTGATCATTTCGAAATATACAAGAACGATCTTCAGCAGGAAAAAAAAAAAAAAACGAATTACTAAAGCTAACTTCCATTTGCAACTACATAAATATATAACTTCATTTTACTTCTTCAAATTGGTAAGTATTTTCTTAAAAATATTTTTGAACTCTTCATTTCAAAATGATAGAATAAAAAAGAAAAAAAAACTACATAAAACTCTTTCAACATTGAGATAGTTTCTAGAGATATTAGTTTATTGGAATGATAAATCTTAACATTTAGAAAAAAAAAAAATTAAAATGTATTTAATTTGTTAAGAAAAGAATTTTAAAATTTTGATACGTTAACATGAGATAAATTTAGAATCCCCTAACATTTTTTTCATTCATATGATAAATTATTCTCTGCGTAATAAAATATTGCTTGATCATATTTCCATCAGATAAAACGCTTCATAGCAGACTCTTTTGAAAATCCTATCTGCCAGGGGTCGAATTCTTATTTGATCAATAAGAATTTCTGCATTTATTATAAGCGATATTTATTTTAAACATCTTCACCTGAAGGATTTTCAATATCTGGAACAACAGACTAATTTTCCAATGCTGTTTACTAATGAGATTATTTTGGTAAACCTATTTTATCTTATTTTAAGTTACTTTTTTTAAAAGCTATAAACAGAAGAAAAAAAATAAATAATGGAAAATAATACTGCGTTAAAGCATTGTACCGTAGAGTTATATTTACTCTCAAACTACATCTTTAATTATTAATTTTAATATTTTTTGAAAAAATTTATATGAAAGATTCGATGTAATATACTAAATCAGTTATGAATAAGTTCAGTACAATTAAGCAAAATTCAGTATAGAATTTGATCATTCCGAAGAATACGAGAATAATCTTCAGTAATCCAATAATAACGAAGGAAAAAAAACTCAATTTCAATGTTAAGGGATAAAAATTATTTATTCTAGTACTTACGGTATTGAAAACCACACAATTTTAATTTATTTTTATACGATTCAAATTACTTTAACTAATTTCGATCCGCTATTTACTACACAAATTCAATGTACTTCTTCAAATTGGTAAGTATTTCATTAAAAAAATTTTTTTTTCGGTTCATTTAAAATAACAAACAAAACTTTCAGGTTAGCAGCAAGAAGATAGCTGGAGCGCGATTAAACCGAAAATACTTTTCCGAAAACAATATCACAGGATCCCACAAGTTCTTACGAACTTCAATTTATTTTTTCTATTCGAATCAAATTACTTTAACCTAATTTCTATTTATAATTATTTCTTTTCATAATTAATTTACTTCTTCAAATAGGTAAACATTTTCTTAAAAATATTTTTCAATGATTCATTTTAATAGCAAGAAGATGGCTGGAGCGCAGTTTAGACGACAACGCTTTTCAGAAAACAAGACCTTTTGAAAAATGGTAAATATCCAGAAAAACAGTGTATTACTACGCAGAGAGTTTTCCCAGAGGATCGTCTTGCGCACGGTTGCTACAAACTGGTTTCTCCCAAGGACAACGCCTTGGCGATCAGCCTTTAACTAGAAATTAGGATTTGACGGGGAAAAATCTTCAACCCCGTAAGCTGAAGTATCCCCTCAACGATTTTTGAAATGTTGCTAAGAAGAATGATAGGTTTATAATTAATTGGAACTTTTGGATCTTTATTTGGTTTTGGAAAAAATATTATAATGACGCATTTCTAAGAGCTTGGGAAATAATTTAAAAAAAGAAGACATTTGTAGAAAATTTTGGTAAGGTGAGTTAAAGCTTTAGTGGAAGAAATTTCAAGGCGATGTTTATAATTTGGACATCACCAGGAGCTTTGTTATTTTTGAGGTTTTTAATAATTTCTGTAACTTCAAAAGGAGTTTTGAGTTTTGGCGGAGTAGGGAAGTTTTGATTTTCTGTATATCTTCTAACATTATGTTCAATTTTTTTTCGATCCAGTCATTATGGTAAACATGTGCATTCTCAAACAAATTCTCTTCAAGCGAATCAACAAAAAGGCCAGCTTTGCTCTGGGTATCGTACACTAAGGTTCTTGGCAAGGGAGGGAGGGTGTAGGGGGTATTTTGATAAATTTTGACTTGTTTAAACAATGAGAATGAGTGTTTGTTGAGTTTATACGATTTTCCCAGATTTTATTTTTGAACATGGAAATCTCACTCTTAATTTCAAATTAGATTGTGTTAAATTTAGTTTCAATTGGTGGAATTGTGTTTGTTGCAAATTTTGCGAAGTCTATTTTTTTCCTTCCTGATTTTCATTCTAGTTGGGTATGTTAATTTAAAGAGGGTGTAGTCAACTATTTTTACTGCACTAGATAGGTTAATTGCATTTTGAAGGCAGATAGTGACATTTTAAGTAGCTTTTTCAAGTTTTGCAACATTTGAAATTTTTGGATTTCCACAGATGAATAAAGTGAGATTTTCATGGAATTTAGGCCATTTGGTGAAAAGCAGAAGAGTTTGGGTGTGTGGCGAATAATTATCCAAGCCCAATGAAAGAATGGCTGGATTATGATCGCTAGAGAGTTCAGTGCTGGTGCTGGTAGTAATGTTTCTTAGACACCTTCTTGCAAAGCTGGTATCAATAGTGGAAGGAAGAAAATTTTTATTATATTGATAGTAGGTGGGTTCTTTCGGGGCTAAAATGTCCACTATAGTTTTGAGAGAATCGAAAAGGATGCTTCCTGCTGCATTGGATCTTAAAGTGAGACTCCAAGAATGATACTTTGCATTGAAATCTCTAAGAAGGAGGCAGAGGTTTCTATTTCTGAATAATTTTGTTAAGTCTTGAGTAAGGCCGGTTTTTCGCGGTGGTTTGTAGCAGGAACCGACGGTGAGGGGAGGTCCATGGTCAGTTTTAATATTGATAATAGTGCGCTAATGTGCAGTGGTGTGTATTGTCATCAATGGTGTGCAATCGAATTTTTGAAGAGAATGGTTGCACCCCCACCACGATGTGTGGGACGGTCATACTGAAAGTATTATTATTTGAAATTTTGAGGAAGTTTGAGTGTTGAAGACAAGTTTCTTAGAGAGCAATAACATCAAGGCTATTGTCAGAAATGTATTGTTGAAACTCAGAAATGTTGCTTAAAATATGGCTAGAATTCCAGGAAATAATTTTGAGGGATATTTGGAAGTGGTTTGAATTAATCATTAAAAGCTAATATTTTCGTTCCCAGGTTTCAGAATAGATCTGATCTTATGGTAATTTCAGAGATGTGATTTCGCCTTTGAAATGACTTGGTCAAGTGTTTCGAAGAGGTTGACGACTATTGGGTCACGCAGGCTCTCAAGAGTGTCCGGAATATCAGGAATTTCTTCTTTTTGAGTTGAAAACTTAACGGCAACATTCGGTGCTTCTTTAGTTAAGGATGAGCAGGCTTAGGATGCATTGACTTTAGGTGACTTCGTTTGAGCCTGGTTGTTGATTTGAATTGTTTGTTGGTTTTATTGTTGCAATTTTGCTTTCGAACATTCTGCGTTTTTGTTCTTCCTAAACATTAACATCTGGGTGGGGGTTGTCGGTTTATTGAGTTTTGTGAGCAGCCAATAAAATTTGCTGGGTGATTTTCGCTACAGTGCCAACATTTTGCTGGGACTGTAATTGCTTTCTGACTGTTGGTAGTAAGATGAGCGTCGCCACATTTAACACGTTTGGGATTTCTCGTATAGAATTTTGAATTATGGGAAAAACCCTGACAGTGAAAACACTGCCCTGGGCCGATTTTTTTCTAAGAGTTTCCACCTTAATTTTGATGTAGCAGATTTCTTCGAGTTGATAAATTTATTTATTACTATCGATTTTTGCTAGATTTAGTAAGAAAATGGGCCTGGGTTTCCCGTCTTTTTGCTTTTCATATTTCATAATGTATTCGACAATGTGAATGTTATGTTTCAGGAGACGGTCTATTATTTCTTTCGGAGACATATTAGCCGACATTCCACACATAACTACACGGAGTAAGTTTTCTCGCTCGGTGGTTGATAGGTATAACCTTGGACTTGGTTTCTTTCGTTGAAACGTCTTGTTTCATGATATGAGACAGGCCTGGTAGGAACGATTTTAAGACTATTATCCAATAGTTTGGCTGTTTGCTTGATACCAAGAAGTTTACTGAGTTCATTTAGTAGCAAAGCTATGTTTAGTAGATTGTCTATTGTAATAGGTGGAACTTTTTGCTTTTTGATTGCGTTGGTGTTTTGGTTAATAGAAATGTTTGAAGTTGAAGGAGTGTTTTTAGGAGCAGAAGAAATTTTCATCCGATTTTCACTATCCTCGGAAGAAGAGAGAACTTTGAACAGGTTTTGAAGTGTTGGGGTTGCGGTTTTTAGCAGTTTAACATTTTGGGAATTTAGCATCTTTGGTTTTTTTGGTTTTAGATTTTCAGGAAACCGTTTAAAATTCGGGTAACTTTGGTCCTGATTGAGACCTCAGGCTTCAGAGATTTCGTTGAGGAAAGACATTTGAGATTGAAGTTAAGCAGATTTGAATTTTAATTGGGCTTCTTCTTGCATTTGTACTAATGAGTGAATAAGGTCCTGTTTACTTTTGGGGTATGGGAATTGAATGCCAGGAAGTACATTTATTTTTTCATCAATAATCATGCATGTTTTAAAATTTTCGCTTGCGAATTTATCATTTGAAATTTCATTTAAAAGTGCACCCAAACCCAAACTATAAGGGAAATTGTGAAGCGACTCCCCTGTTGTATGTTGTTCCGTTTCATTATTAGAGTGGTCCGGCTCCGTTTCCATTTTCAACACACGGTGCGATTCCCATCTAACACGGGGAAAATAAAACCACGGAATTCTAGTTTGTTTCTGAAAGTAGTAATCCACAAAGACTGGTATATGTTTTGGAAAAAGAATCAAGTCCATATTTTGCAACAAACGCAGAAGTTGAGTGAAAGACGTCTGTACTAATCAGCATTAGAGACGAGAGTCAAAATTTACAAATGATTAGACAGTAAAAAATTTCCAAAAATTTTCTTAAGAAGCATATGGAAGTGAACATTCCATGCCTATCACCTATAAGATGGAACTTCAATATATGGACCATAAATAGAGTTCTTGAATATTTGGAACCCTTAAAAAACTGCCTTACTGAAATTCAATCAACATCAAATGCAGATCAAAACACTGCAGAAGTAAAAGGAGTTTTAAAATACCTGAATGATGGTAATTTCAAGTTTTTGTTAGAGTCTTTTTTTCATGTTATTCCTCTTGTCAAAATAATTTACTACCATATACAGTCTCGAGAAATTAGTATATTTAAATTTAATCAACATATAACAAATTTCAAAAGTATTATTTTAAAATTGAGAAACTCAAAATTCAAAGTACTGTGAAAATCATATAAAGACACTAATAGCAGAAGCTGCGAAAGTATGTGACTGTATATGTGTGATATAATGGATGGAAGGGTTTTCTTTATACAATTTCAGAACAAAAGCTAAAGGCTAAAATTTTTCTGCAGCAGCACCCCCACTAATTTTAGCTACAAGCTTCCACTGAAAGGAAATATATATCACATACAAAAATTAAAAAATAAATTGAACATTCACAAAGATTAATAAAATTACACATGCTGCTGTTACTTTCATACACATAAATTTCTTTTCTTTTTTTTTTATATATATATTCTTAAATTATGAATGCTTTTGAATAGTCGATAATTTTGTTTTATTTTTAAGTTCATAGTACCCGAATCAAGAATGGCTGAGCTGGTACTTAAAAAAAAAAAAAAACATTTGATTTTTGTTGGGTATTCCTTGAAAAATCCCTTAATTAGTCAGATGAATTGGTCTTGTGATTGAGATTCTTCCATTCAGTCTGAATGGCAACGAAAGTTTTCAAACACACAGAAACAATTTTTTTCCCCATCTTGAGGGAAGTGAAGGATGAGTCAATTAAAGTAGAATTTTGAGAATCATTTTATGAACAATACACTACGAAAGAAAATGTGAATGGTTACAATAATTTAACTGAAGCGTCCTACTTGAATTGTTCATGCTTCATTTACGAATCAATCAGTAATTTTTTTGAAAAGTTTTAAGCTCATGTTTGGAAGTTATCGCTTGATTTAAAATTGAAACTAAGGTAAACTTTTGACAGATTGTCATGGATTATATTTTTTTTAATAATATGTATATAAAGTGTAGAACTCTATGATTTGTGTATTGTGTTTTTAAAATGATTTTTTTTGTATAATTTTTTTATTGCATGCTGTCAATCGCCATTTTAAAATTAACGCCCGATTTCATGTTGCCTCTCCCATTTCAAGATTTTTCCCCCCTGATTTTTCATAAAACATTTGACTCTTTATGTTTTGTGTTGAATCGTGAATTATGATGCATTCTTTTTATATATATATATTATTTCCTCAATTATTAAAATTTGAGTCATGTTAATTTATTGACAATTGTCCTTTATGTTACCATATTATAAATTATTATTAATTATAATATAATAAACCATATTAAAATTATGTTGTCATATTATATACTTTTTATAAAACGTATTAAATTTTTGAAAATTTATTTTTTGCGGTTGTCAATTTCATTATATTTTTAGATAGATATTTTATTCGTGTAAAAATTGTGTTTGCAGAAATGCATACGTTAACTGGTTATTAAAATGTAACATTCATTTCACTTATTAATCTATATTTGGTATAATGTTTTGAAAATTAAGATTTAATCGAGAATTCAAAGTGCTAATTTAATAAAGAAAGTCAAGGAACTGTTGACATATTGATAGAATAATATTTTATAATTTGTATGATACTACTGATTGGAGGATACTACTTTTTTTTAAAACCAGTTCCCAATTTTGCTCGAGCGCCGCTCGGGTATTTAAAAATGGGCCTTCCCTGATTTGCCCGAACGTTGCTCAGGCAACACATTTTTCGACTCTAATCCGCTGATTTGCTCGTTTTTTTTTCTCCTTTTTAATTTGCAATGTTTCTAACAGGTGGCTGTAGTTATCCAATAAAGAATATTATAAAATTAGTTTAAACTGGTTTCTAAGTCCAATTTTACTGCTTTTTTGCGCAGAAAAATGCGCAAATTTTACTTTCACTAGCTTGGTGAATCACATGTTGCAAATAATATGTTTTTTAATTTGAGGTAAAATAAAAGCAGAATGAGTGACAATGAACGGCTAATAATAGAAGGTAACTGTGATATTGGATCAGATAGTGAATCTGAAATTTCACTAAATGATTTGGATAGTTACAAAAGTTCATTATCTGACTTCTCTAGTAATGAAGAATCGGAAATTTTAGATGACCGTACTCGAGTTTGGAACTTGTGTAAAATTGATACTAGTAATCCTCCTTTAGCTCCACCATGATTTCCTTTCCCTGTGAATCCAGCTGTTCTTTTAAATAAATATTGATATAAGTAATGGAACTCTACAATTTCTTGATATTTTCTTTGATGATAACCTCCTTGAAATGATAGTAGCAGAAAATAATCAATGTGCAGATCGAATATTCGAAACAGTATTCTACAAAGAAACAGTAGAACAAGAAAATGGGAACCAACAATTAAAAACAAAATTCAAATTTTTGTCTCTTTGAATATTTTACAAAGAATTGTGAATAAGCATGATGTTGAGCGCTATTGGAGTAAGAGAGACATTCAACATCACTATTTTTTAAAAATAGTGATGTTGATTGTCTGTATCACTATTTTTTTAAAAAATAGTGTCTTATTGATGCTTTCATCCTATTTATTGGTATTTACATTTCTCAGGTGACACCAAATTTGAAGCTAAAAACTTGAATGCCCTAAAATTGCTTAAACTGTGGCTAGTAATTTGGTTTGGCGGATCTTTCCGGTTCTGCTTTTGTTCCAAAAAAAGCCAACTTTAAGTAAAAATTTAATTTCTTCACTATAAATAAAAATCAATTTCTTAAAATAAATTGTTTTGACTGCTGCTTTGAATTTATATAACCAAATGGAATAAGAAATTGTGCTTTAAAAATATGCTTATTTTATGACATAACATGTCAAAAATAGCACTGTTAAGTGGTTAAAGAGGGCCATACATTCATTCTATTTACTGTATGAATACAGTTTCGCTTGGATTGATAGATTTCTGGATGATATGACTAAGTATTTTTTAGAAAAATGAAATTGATACTTTTTAGCTCTTTTATCAAAATTTCTTCGCAAATTGCCTTAATTAATATGCAAACCCGATGGTGCAAGAATTGTAGTTTTACAACATTTCATACCGAGAGCTTGCATATAATTAATACAAAAATATTGCTTCTTCATTATTAAGAATTTTTTTAAAAAAGCATGGGAAGAAATTATTAAATATTAAAAATAATTCTAAGAAAATAAAAAGTTTTAAAGTAAATTGGATGCAGCAAAAAAAATCAGATGCTGCTAAAATCTGTTGATGGTAAAAAAATCATGAAAATGAAAATTTTCAAAAAGAATTTACCAAAAGTAAATTAAAAAAATATTTTTGGTGTATATGCTTACAAATCCTTCTACTCATCAATGAAGCTCCCTAAAAATTTTGGAGAGATATGATCAAGGATGTGGATTTGCATAATGGGCAGATAAACAAATATTCAAATCTGTTTATAAGATTAAGGTATTTAGCCCCTTAACTTTGTCCATTTTCATGAATTATTGGAAATAATTGCTTGAAAGTGAATGTAGAGATTTTATTACTTGAGGAATCCTCATAACTAAGCATTTGGGCATGTTTTAATTAACTTTTTTTTCTGTAATTATATTTAAAAAATCATATATTTTGATATTTTTATGATTTTAGAAAGGAGGAATATATTTTCAAATATTTGTAATGCTCATTTAACATATGGAAATACATTTTTTAAGTCTCCTCATAAGCATATTAAGCAATTTTTTTTTTTTTAAAAAAAAGGTTGGAAATTTAGAATTAGAAATTGGATAATGATGGGGAGGGGGGAGGAATAATGTTCATAATATCATTTTTTTTTGGAAATAAAGTAACAGTATAGTTAATAATGTTAATAAAAATATAAAATAGCATGTGTATAGATGAATAAGTTACAAAATTGTTTGTGACAGCCTTCTATAGCTGTGTTTGTGACCTGTGTGGTGACCGGGAATGACAGAATAGTCCCATTGTAGCTCATGCATGTTGTAAGAGGCGACTAAAATGGGTACCCTGCCGCTGGGGATTATATTAGGGGACCTTAGGGACTTGTTTTCTTTAAGTAAGTACGGGCATCATGACTCTGAGGCACCTTAGTGATCTTTTTCTTTCCCTTAGGGTTTACTGTCTTTGGTAAACACGGGTGATGCACTCCTGGAATACCCTAGCAATCCTTCTCTATTTTCGACCCTCCTTCTTGTCAACCACTTTTTATCTTTTTTTTCAACACATCTAGACCACAGTTTAATCTTGTTTGGCGCAGCATAGCCATATCTGGCTCTTGTGCCAATAAACTTAACATTCACTCACTCATAGCTATGTTTGTGATGATTGTAAATAGGATTTGGGCCTTTAAGTGAGCATTTTTTGTGGATGTTAATGGCTCCACGAATTTTTGGTTCTTGGGTACAATATTACAACTGATATTTTGTTAACAGAATAAGTGCTGAATCATTTTTTTACTGATAAATTGTTGTACCTTTTGTACTCAATGAATGAATACACAATATTTCTTCTATAATCAGACTCTTCACCTTTCCAGTCCTACCAGTAATTGGGCCTTTTTATGCAGGAAAATTAGTACACAGAAAGTTATTTTATGCAATCTGCTTCAATGTAATATGGAAGTCTTTCAATACAAAACAGAACACTTTTTGTAATTTTACTTATTTTGTGTATTTAGCCCTTTAATGGTGTGTATAAATTAAAATTTTTCAATAATATGTAGCTTTTGCTGTTTAAATATATATTATTGAATTTATGTATTGCAATTTGGCAGTACTTTAATGTGTTGTATGCTGGATTATCGAAATATTTTTGTGCTTTATATCTCAAGAAAACCCATAGAAAATTAATCATTTTTTGTTTTATGATAACTTATATGTTGAAGACTTTTGATGATAATCTAAAGATAATCATAAAAAGCAGTTAATATAAAGTTGTCCAAGAAAATGAAATAACCTCATTAATTTTTTAAGTTAATTACTAATTTTATGTTATTTCTAATTTAAAAAATTTCGTATTCTAAGATGTTGCAAAGATAAGACATGAATATATATACTTTTAGATAACATCGCTGACTATAACAGTCATCCTGGTTCCAAAGAGGAAGCCTGTTATGTCTGGGGACCACAGAACTGTTATTAAAGGAGCTCCTAGTCAATATGTGAAATTGAATGTTGGTGGATCACTTCATTATACTACAATTGGAACTCTAACCAAACATGATAGCATGCTACGGGCCATGTTCAGTGGCCGCATGGAAGTTTTGACAGACTCTGAAGGTGAATTATAAGATAATTTTTACAAAGTAAAACTCTTATAATATATTTATTTTATTACTGTATCTGGTACTTTTCAATTTCGCCGTTGCAAATCGCGCCAAGCAGATTTTATTGGTGACAACATACAGTAAACACATATTCCATTTGGCGCCAGATGTATCATTTTTGGCAACTTTATCGCTTACGCTGGTAAAATGGAAAAGTACCCTTTATTCTTAGATTCAATATTATTCTGTACAGTAGAAAATAAGCATTCAAAGCTTTAAAAAGATTTTTTTAATGTATCATGGATGTTGGATTGTTGAAGTAAAAATGTAAAAAAAAAAGGACACCTTAACTTTTGCAATTTTCACTGAAAAATAATTTTATCTAAATAGCTGTCATTCTTTATGTGTGGATCAAAGCAAACTAAAGTTTGATGTTATTGAATTAAAGTAAATTAACTTTTAAAACATGATTTTCTTTTTATTAATAACATTTTTTTTTTTCATATATGACTCTTCATCTTCAAATCAAAACTTGGGAGGTATTTCATTTCTGTTGTAAAAATTCTACTTAAAAGGTCTGAGCTATGGATTTTTAAATGTTAAATGAGTACCTCATGAACATTTGATGGAAAAAAAAATGTATTTAATATTTTTATAAGCTTTTTTGCATTAAAGATAATTTTTTTCCAGTTTTAAAAACAAAAAAATTTAAAAATTAATATAATGAAAATATAAAGGATTAAATACAGTTGTAATAAAAAGTAAATTTCTTTTCTTTTCTTTTTTTTTTTTTCCATATTTTGATTCTTAGTGTCATAAAATCACAATTTTTAAGTTTTTTTTCAATTGCTTCGTATGGGTTAAAAAATATACAAAATCAAAACGTAGATCAGAGTTTCGGAATCTTAATTTTTGTATTCCATTTTATAAAATTTAAAAGATTAATCCATTTATCATGCATCATTTAAAAGACGGAGAAAATATTATGAATTGCATTTGTACAGAAGTAATCAATTGTTTCGTCCCCAAATGGTTTTTCTCAAATATCTTTGTAACTAATGATAAGATTCAAATGAAATTTTAAACAAATGCTTTTTAAACCATTTTCTATGTAATTTTGCCAAAAAAGGGGATTCCATAAATATTATATGTGTTCTATAAATAAACTGAAAGAGTGAGATGAAAAGAACTTAGCTTTTAATAGCTATGAATTGCGGTTACATTCCGAGTTCATTGATTAGAGCCAGAGTCTACAATATCAAGGCATTGCCGTTATCAGAAAGAAAATAAAGTGTTGCCAAATGACAAAGAATAATATCACATTCACCTCCTTTTAAATTTCAATTTTGATAATTGTTCCATATTAAATGTTTTAAAATATGCATGCTAAGAATACTTCAAAAGATGTATAGTTATTAAAATTGTACTATAAATAAACTGAAGAGCGAGATGAAAAGAACTTAGCTTTTTATAACTATGAATTGCGATTACATTCTGAGTTCATTGATTAGAGCCAGAGTCTACAATATCAAGGTGTTGCCAATATCAATAAGAAAATAAAGTGTTGCCAAATGACAAAGAATAATATCACAATAAGTTAATTGTATTAATAAAAAGTATTAATCTATAAACATCTTACTTAGTATTCCCTAAGAAATTGAGAGCAATATTAATTTTATTCAAGTGTGATAAGAATTGTGAAAGTTATTAAAGATTTCTTTCTTTCTCTATTACTGTGCAAAGATATATTAATTCTCTACAACAGTAGTCAAATTAAAATGCATTGTAGAAGTAAAGGATAGTTTCGACCGTTCACTGTTTTTTTTTTTTTTTTTTTTTCCAGAATAATTCCATGTATTTTCCAAACTTAAAAGTTCAGATAATTTGATCTGCTGTAAAATTATCTAATAGATGGAATAAAATTGATAGAGCATCTGTTTTATGAAATACATATTTGATGAGATTAAGTACAATCTTGCAGTAACTTAAATTTTGAACAAAGCAGATAATCTTATCTTTCTTTTATTATTTTTACCTTGATTTCATATCGAAAACATTATAAATATCAGAAAAAAAAGATTCGGGGGGATACTGTGTACAACAATTAAATTGGAAGAATCGCCACTGAAGGTCATAATATACCATATTTTTTATTCTAATTTAACTTGCTTAAAATTTAATCAATATAACTAGATAAAAAGTAACTTGTGTACTGCTATATTCTATCATGAAAAAGTCCTCTTTCCCTGAATTAGTATACCATAGAATGTAAATATGTAAAAATTATTCAAAATGTTTCATTTTTTAATTTTAAACAAATATATATTTCAATTTTTTTTATCTTAATTGTTTTAAGCTATGTATGTCTATTAAACAGTTAAAAACAATTTATATCCTATTTATGACTGAAAACTTCAAATTATTATGGAAGTAAACTAGATCAAAGTTTATTATTTATTGAATTATCATTATTATTTACATGTAATTTTTTGATATCACATTTTTAACATCATTAGATGAGAAAAAAGTGTAATTCCATTAGTAAAATGTATTTTACACTTGATCTTATTTCTTTATTTTCAGAACTGATTACAAGAACAGCTGTGAATGTATTAAATTATGTGATTATTCTAAACAGGTTGGATATTGATTGATCGCTGTGGTCGTCATTTTGGTACTATTCTCAACTTTTTACGTGATGGTTCAGTTCCTTTACCTGATTCAACTCGAGAAATTTCTGAGCTGTTAGCTGAAGCCAAATATTATTTGATTCAGGAACTTTCAGAGTGTTGCGAGTCTGCTTTACGAAAAAGAGAAATGGATTTGGAACCAATTTGTAGAGTACCTTTGATTACATCTTCAAAAGAAGAACAAATGCTAATTAATTCTTCTACTAAGGTAAAAACTTTTTTAAATATTCTTTTTTGGAAAAGGTACTGTCACTGGAACCTTTTTCCTAATTTATTTTTACATGCTAACATCTAAATTACGTTTACTTTATCTAAACTTTATAAAACATGGTACTTTGAAACAGTAAAATTTAGAAATTGATTTCATTATTACATCTTTAACCCTTTAAGCGGTCAATTATTTTACCAGAAATGCTTCCAAAAATGGCATATTTTTTTATTGCATATAATTAAGTACCATACTATGATATTCAAAATATCATAAGAATATCATAGAAGAAGAAAAATCAATGAACGTTTTATAAAATTGTAGAACATCAGAAGTGTCGAAAAAATTGTACGTGCACAAAGGGAATACCAAAAAATTTAAATAGAGGACACGGAACAGGTGGATTTTTCACATCAACCTCGGTAAAAATTCTTGCAGAACTCAAATCTTCATCAGAGCTGAGCTCACTGCACAAGTCATCTGAGGAATAATCCAAATAATTAGAAGAAATATCTGTATCTGTATCAGAATGTAGTTCATCATCTAACAAGAAAGTATTTTCGTCGTTTATTCCATCCATAATTTCCATGAGATTCACAAGCACGGCATATAGTAGAACAAAAATTTCAAAGAAAAATTCCCGCTACATAGAAAAACCCGGATGAAAAACATTTCATTTACATGGACAAGCTACGCCATCTGTTGAAAAATAATAATACTAAATAGTCTCTTTCAATAATGAAAAATGCGCGCAAACCAGAAAAGGAAAGGAGAAAATATCGATGCCCGTACGACGTACGGGCAAACTGCTTAAAGGGTTAAGAGTTTCTATGATTACATATTTGTAAGAACAGATATTAATCAATTTTTCAAGAAAGGTAGAAGAATTTTATGAAAATGATGGAGGTAATACTTTTTGAATAAATGTATTTTCTCTACCTCAATTTCTGTGTACTTGCCCTTAAGGATTGCTCTGTTTAAAAGTTTATTATCTTTCAAATCATGATTTGTCTTGCATTATTATCCTTTCCCAGAAGTTTGGGTCATTGTCAATGGCATTCAAATTGTTGGTACAAACATTTTTACGAACTTCTTGTTATTCAAACATGAGAATTTAAGGCACAATTTTTGCACGTTAAAGTTATGTAAAATTTGTAGTATAGATTCTTTGTCGATTCCTATAGTTTCAGCAATCGCTTAAATTCTTACCACTGTTCAGATCAAACCAGGTTACTGATTTTTTTTTAATATTTTCATCTGTTTTTGACGTAGAAGGGCGACATGTGCATGAATCATCATCTCTACCATCTTGAAAATGCTTAAGTCACTCGAAAACACTAGCAAATGGTAAACATTCATTGCCATACACTTCTTTCAATTAAATTATAAGTTTCAGTAGCAGTTTTTCCAGGTTTCATGTGAAATTTCACTATTAATTGCTTCATTGTTATTCATGTCTATTTTTTCAGTGAAACAAAAAATAACTAATGTGAACTAAAGCCAGAACTTTGCAAATTTGTTTATAGTAGCTAGAGACACTGTATTCAAAAGAGAAGGCTTCACACTCAACTGCTGTTGATTGCTGGCATTTGGCATATTCGCATTTCTTCTATTGCATTGTCAGTTTCATTATTTAATATTCTCACCTCGTACATAAAACCAATAGTCTCAAAGTTTTAACTCCTGTCTTGACGGCAATGCACGATAGTACAGCATAATTGTGGCTAATTCTGAAATGCCTTCAAAATTTACACTGAGCTATTATTTAACTGTCACTGTTTTTGTTAAACACTTTCATATTAAATACTTGTGCTTCAGTGCTGCATTACTCCTGTAAACTTTTCAGGACACTGACAGTACAAGGTAACATTAGATTAATTTTGTCCTAGCCACTTGGTGGAATAAAGTATCCCCAGAGGCTGTCAGGAGGTGGCCATCTGTTAACCTAGTTGCAAATTACATGGTCAATTGATGTACAGAGAAATAAATAAAAAGTGACAATTTTCTTTTTATGTACAATTCTGTTTTCAGCTTGGTGACTTAAATTCACAAATAACTTAATGCTTTTGTGTCTAATTTGTATATCAATTTGTTTCATCCAAATAAATTTCATCATTTCCCACTTTACATTTTCAAAAGGGTACAGTTTACTGCTTCATCCTGTATGTGATGAAAGAGAATAAGTGAAGTTAACATTTTTATAGTTAATACTGAGAAACCAGCTTAATTACTCTTTTAATAACTTTATCTTTAGAAGGTTTACTTACTTTCATTTTATATATTTACTGTAAAACTAATGCATATTTTGTATTTAACAAACATATGCGAAGTTTCAAAAAACACGACTTTTTGCCTAAGACTTTTAAAAAATGCAAATAAACGTGAATATTTGTATACATTTAAATACAATGCTTTTAAAAAAAGACAGGAGCATCTTATTAAACTTAAACTGAATGATAAAATGCATCATTTTTGCAAAAAGTTTTTTTTTTTTTTTTAATAATTTGAAAGCAAAGGAATGGAAATAAATGTGAGTCAATCAAACTGCTAAGACATGTTTATGTTTTATTACCTTTAGTTTCCAATTTGTTTTAGTCACTAAGGAAGCAACAAAAGTTTTTTTTAAAAAAATTATTTTTTAAAAATTGATTATTTTATACATATAACTGATAAAAATACTCTTTATGCAAATAGCATGTTACTCTCTGGTTACAATAGTTTAAATATTTTTGAAAATTCTATTATTTAATTACACATATGCTAAGATTTTTATCTTAAATCCATTTTTTAAACATTGAAAATCTGGACACACTATTGGGGTATTTATATTTATTGGGACATACTATTGGGTACATTATATTTTTAATTGAGGTGACTAGCAGAGTATTCACCTCAATTAAAAATTAATGAAAAGGAAAGGAAAAAACATGTAATGATGACATTAAACATATATAATGATGAAAACCGTACTGACACAAGTGTAACATGCTGTGCTTTTTAAAAATTTTTGTTTGGAAATTTTTTTTCTGAAGAATAAATTGATTTTAGGAGCAACTCCTTTATGGAACGTTTTGCTAAAATTCTGTAGGAGTTGATTAAAGATACTGTGCTTCAAATATGTAACATTTTGATATGCTGATTTATTTTTGTCTTTCCAAACTGTTATCATGTACTGATTACATTTTACAATTATCCAGAACAAAATAATTCAAGATAAAAAACAACGTTTTTATATGGTGGCAAAGTTTATTCAAAAAATTATTGAAATGTTTGTTAAAACTTGTCGCAAATGTCTAAATATTGCATTGTTAGGCACATAAGAATGATACCCAAAGTTTCAGAGCTCTAGCTTTATGGGAAGTTATTTAAATTAATGAACGGACATTTGAGACACACTGATACACACACCAAGTGAAATACATAAAAATGTTGTAAAAATAAAAATCAGTACAGTATTAATGAAATGAGTACAAATGGCCACCTTACTTTTATTATACAATGAATTGGTGCTTTCAATAATTGCGTTATATTTATGTGTCTTTTGAAATAGTTTTTGTCGACAAACTTATTTGTACATGAAAGTTTTATGTTTCATACATTACGTAAATACACTCCATATACTAAGCCTTTTAGCACATAGTAACAAAAGGACCCACGCCCAATACTAAAAAGTGATTGCAGATAGCCTTGTGGCAGGTATTTCTTCTAATCATGGGCTTGAGCTCTGATGCTGCTTCAGTCCCTCTGTGTAGTGGGACTGATACAAGTTAAATCTGTCAAGTCCTCCTGTTGCTGTGGTGTGGAAGTTTGGAGAGGGATGTGCCAGATCATGTGCCGTCCTTGTCACTTGATCAAGGTTTAAAATTAAGACTAAACAATCATCCTGCCACTAAAAAATCATGTAAATTTATCACTCTCCCTTTTCTGAGAATAGAGAAATACCAAATTCCACTTTCTTAAGGGGAAAAAAAAATCTAGGTACTAGTTGCAGCTTTTCCAGATTTTAAATTAAATAGTTAAAGGGAAAAAAAGTAGATAAAGTGTAAATATATTCTAACAAATTCATTATAAATTGACACATAAATAGAACTATATTGATTCAAATTGATTGATATTAATGTTTATCTTTGAGTTTTGCATAACAATCTGTCTTTTTCATGAAATATATTTTTTTAATATATCTTTGTTTGTACTATATTTTAATTATTTACTATCTAGCTATTTATGTGTAATTTACAGTGAGCATCAATTCCTTTAAAATTTCCATTTTCCTGAGTTTCAATCCTTAATGAAACTTGTAAAATATTAATTTAGTTAGTTCACATATATTGTATTCTTCATATTTATCTAATATGAAAAATATTGTGTGCTTATTCTTTATTTCCTCCCCCTTTTTCTTAGCCTGTTGTGAAATTGCTGATTAATCGACACAATAATAAATACTCTTATACAAAGTAAGAATTTTTTTTTTAAATTTAGTATTTGTACTACCTATTAATATAAAATGTATTTTTCTATATTAAAATTATGTCAAAAAGAATTAACCTTGCTTAATTTTTGATTAAATTATCCAGTAATCATTTTGAAATTTACTCTTCTGCCATTAACCTGATTAATATTTTGTTTAATTTTTTGAAGGGGTATTTTAGTCTTGTATTTTAAATTATATTAATTTATTTTAAACTAGTTCATCATGCTTTAAATTTTAGCTAATTCATGCTAATTTTTAGCTAAAACTTATCATTCTTCTAAGTAGTCAGTATTAACTATTTTTACTGTAAGAAATTATTAATTCGTTAAAACAATTTGTTCATTAGTAGCTTTAAAATTTATTCAGTTTGTTCAGCATGGTTTTATTGATTCTTTGTTAAGCACTTCTGCCCTATTCATATAGATCCATTTGTACCTTAAATTATGCTGATTTTGAATAAAACTAAAGCAAATATGGATTAATTGATAATAATATAATAACTATTTCTTTATTGATGAAGTTTTCATTGCAGTTGAAATTATCTTAGTTTAAATCAGAATGAATTTAATAGTGAATTTTTTTTAACGTTCTCGCAATTCCTTTAAGCTATTGTATTTAAAAATTGTAATTTATAAGTGCATTATTTTCAAGATTAATTTTTAATCTTAAAAAATATGTAAGATTCATTTATGAAGTCTTAATTTACTCTGCTTGTTAATTTGTTACATTCCAATTTAATTGTTATTTATGCATACCTTGTTTTTGAAATTTTAATTATTTTCTTTGCTGTTTTTAGTTATCCTCTGTTTTTTTCCTCTTTATAGTACTTCTGATGATAATTTGTTAAAAAATGTTGAATTATTTGACAAACTCTCTCTGCGATTCAGTGGACGTGTATTGTTTATTAAAGATGTGATTGGAAGCAATGAAATATGTTGTTGGTCTTTTTATGGCCATGGAAGGAAAGTTGCAGAAGTTTGTTGCACTTCTATTGTATATGCAACTGACAAGAAGCATACTAAGGTACCAAAATATTTTTTTCAAGGTTAAATAAATTGAAACATAATTCATTTGAATCAATAATTTAATAATTTATGATGTATACAAAAATATGCCTCCGATAATTTGAGTTTTCTCTTTAAGAAATATTATTCTTATATTGCATGATTTGTAAAAAATACTATATTTTTAATAAAAATGTAGGCATTGAGTTGAAAGTTATAATTTTGTGGTAGTTTTTATATTTGTCTATCTTTGCTTTGTATTGAATATAAACTCAACATTTTTTTCATTTTGAAAATTGCATTTTCATTAATAATGCTTTGAATTTATTATCTAATATGGAGCAGCATGTTTTATTTCTTTGTTAATTTTTGTTTAAACCAATTTTTTTTCTATAAAATATTTCATTTTTCATCTTTATTTTAATGTTAAATTGATAGATTGATAGATAATGGAAAAAATAGTGTATTTATAAATATTTCAAATTTTAAGGATATATCAAGAATTGATTTTTTTTTAATACTAAACATTTTTTTAAACTTGTTCTGAATTGGGATGTCAATTTATGAAAATTAACACAATAGTGCCCATGGTAATAAATCTTCAAAAAATTTTCTGTGAAGTTCATTTAAAATACAATAATTGAAGTTAAATCAACCATTAAAAAAGGTTTAAGAAGAAACAATAGGCACATAACACATCAATCAATAACTCCCGAGACTAACCCAGAGATGGTGCTCGTAGTAAACCAGTAACCAGGTTTTTCTAGAGTACTAACCTTTGCTTGAAACGTGTCAAAATTTTAAGTCGATCGGACCAGAAAAAACCGAGTTTCGTGTTCTGATAAAACATTGTTTTTTAATGGGTAAAAACACCGTGCAAGCGAAACAATGGATTGAAAAATGTTACCCGGACTCTTGTCCATCAAAAGTAACGATTTGTCGGTGTTTGCCGAGTTTAAACGTGGTCGTACCGACACAAATGACACAGAACGCTCGGGTAGACCAGTGGAAGCCGTTACACCGGAAAATGTGAGTGAAGTGACAAAAATTATAATGAAAGATCGTAAAGTGAAGCTTTGTGAGATTGCTGAGATGACACAGATATCATATGGAAGTGTATTTACTGAAAAAGGTTTTTTCCAAGTGGGTGTTGCGATTGCTTTCGATTGAACAAAAACAGCAACAAGTCGATTCAGAAAGCTGTTTATCGCTATTTACTCGCAACAAAAAAGATTTCTTGCGAACAGGGAAAAAAATTGGGGGGGGGGGAGTTTTGGAAAAGCGTGGGAACGATTGTATCACCCTAAAAGGTGATTAACAAAAGGTGTTATGTTGATGAATAAAAATTTTTTAATTCTCCAGCTATTTACAATCACATGGTCGATTGTGTTGACAAACAGTAAGCACCACTTCTTACCTCTTATGCCGTGTAGCCAGGGCTGATGCATGTTAAATCTGTTCGGGACCCAAAGTCCTCCCGTTGGTGTGGTGTGGATGTTAGGAGAGGAGGGTTCCAGCTCAGGTGTCGTCCTCGTCACTCGACCGTGGTTCAAAATTACGAGGTCCGTCGCCAATAGCCCTCGTGTTGCTTCTAGTGCGACGTTAATATAAAACTAAACTTCTTATCTCTTATTTCGATATGGTATTTCACAATGCAATTATGATGGAGGTCAACTCCTTCCGTGCATTCGTTAAATTGTTGAATAAATTTCTGATGAGCTAGAAACAACTGCTCTATTTAATACTTAGCTGGCATTAGGGACAGAAGTTTACATGTATTTGTTGTCATGGCTACTACAAAATTGTCATTCCATCGTGACACCAAAATTTTAAAGACACGAAGTGTTAGAGCCTCTTTCTCTTTTTGTTATTTCTTTATTATCTTCAATTGGGCTATTTGCAGTACAGTTTTTTCCTTTCTGTTCATGTAACAAACAATCCATTTTCTCTCAAATTTCCAATTGGCATAGAAAATGAAAGGAACTGTCAAAGAAGACTATATTGCGATGGATTTTCAACCACTGACAAACGCTCCAGAACAATCCTCATTATTAATGCAGGATTTTGGTTTATTTTTTACTCTTTTCCATCATGTAGAATAGATTTGAATAAATATCCAGTACCTGAGCAAATACATTAGAACATGAAGCCAAACATAACATGTTATTACGAATAAATATTTTGCAAGAGTTATGCCCAAAATAAGGCACCATTTTTTCATCAGTGGAAATATTTTCTTAAAAAATTAGAAATTGTAATCTAGGGTGCAATGGTGCCTGCAGGCATAGGGTTTAGAACCCATATTTTAAATATAAACATATTATTTTTTAAAGAAAATATAATGTATACATTAATCTCTTGTAATTTTTTACTTGCCTATTCCTTTAGTAAAACCATAATAGGTCTTATTCTATAGTTAATATTATACACAAAATATCTGAATTACTATAAACTTTACAAGTTGATAAAACTCGCAAAACAGATGTTAATCACAACACTGCTTGTAATAAACTGATATTTACATTCCAAGGTATGGACTTGTATATACTTGATATTCAGAATGATACCTGTTTTTAGCATAAGGTGTTTAATATACATCAATCATATTTAGGTGTGATTTTGAAAGTTAATTTTAAAATATAAATAAACATTAACATTTATTGAATTATGTGTATGTATTTTATTGTAAAATTAGTTTTATAAGAAATAATTTTGAGGATGTGCATAAATCATTGAAATTTTGCATTTCCATAAATTTTTGCATATAGAATCATTCTTATTTTTAATGAAGAAATTACTTACACCATACAAACAATTAAAATAATTGATATTATTAGACCAGAAGTGCTAAAATACTGGACATCAAATGTTCACTTAGTTTAAAGTGGCCAAGACGAATTCACCTTCATAGAAGAAAAATTCACCTTCAACCAAGATTTCCTTCCAGTGCATAAAATCATTTAAAGCAAAATTAGGTTTATTTGCAAGGTGAGCTTGTTAGGGCAGTTTTTATCGTTTTCTTTTGTTAGAAAAAAGTGTTTCTCTAGAGTTAGGAGGACAAGAGAATGGCTTTACGATAATTGAGCCTAAATTCAAGTCGCTCTCTTGTCCCATCACTACTGATGCTGACACAACAAATGAGGAACTTCAGCTTGAACTTATTGACATGCAGTCAAATCACATGGTGAAAGAAATATTTAATGCAGTGACGTTAATTGACTTTTACAAATTTTTGTCTGCTGAAGAATTTAATGTTCTAGCAGCTATAGATAATATGAAATAAGCTTAATAAATAAATTGAATAATGCTGTCGCTATTTTATTTAATTTGCATTTATAGATTTTTATGGTACAAATTATACTTTTTCTGAAAGGCAAAGTTAACTAATTGAATGCAATAATTTTGTAAAATTATATTCTAAAAGTCTTTTATGCCATTTATTGCAACTTTTATTGAAATGAAACCAAAGTTGAAAATGAATTATATTAATATGGTTTGTTTGAGATTGAATGAAAATTGTAAAATATATTTTATAACACTGGGCAAAAAATATACCTTGTGTAATTATTATTGTATGTGTATGTTTAATTTGAGAGTTTAAAACTTATTACATAACAAGTTAATCAATAAATAATAATCAGTAAATTTATATATGTGATGCTATTTGTTAGTGAAAATATTTGAAGCATTTTAAATTTTTTTTTGTTATGCTTTAAAAGGTTGAATTTCCTGAAGCAAGAATCTATGAAGAAACTTTAAATATACTATTATATGAAAACCGAAATGGACCAGATATGGATCTAATGCAAGCGACTAGTACTCGAGGTGCTGTTGCCATGGGAACAACTTATACTAGTGATGATGAAGATGACAGACGTACTCCAGGATCTTCATCAAGAGAAAGCAGGGACAGTTGTCACCTGAATCGGATACGAAATACTAAACAGACCAGTTGACGCACATGAAAACTTTGGTACTCAATATGGTACATATTGTCTTTTCATAGTCACAGAAGCTCTGTGAATTATCAAATGTGTTCCTTATTTTAATTTTTTTAAATTTGATGTCATACTTCTATAAAATTATTTTGTGATGTTTATTTATGTCTTATTTAGCTATTTCCACCATATCGTGATAGTTGCTGTAAGATTTTTATTTTTGATGAATCTTTTTTTGTAGCTTCTGTTTGTATTTGCATTAACTTTAGAAATGATTCAAATTTCATAATATTTTGCATTTTTAAATAGATAGAAGTAATTATTTTTATTGTCTCAACATTTCATTTGGTATTCTTAACAATTTTATATTTCTTGTTGTTGTAATACATATGTATGATTATTATTGATTGGATGCAGTTGTCAAAACCTGCTAATATATTAATTTTAAATAGAGGTTGTGTTTATTTTACTTTTTATTTACAATATCAATGCCAGAAAAGTACCAAATCTGAACTATGTAAAAATATTAAAAACTGTTCATTATTATAATTGAACAAGTATTGTAAATATAAAAAAATATTGTGCAATCTGTAAATATAGTATTCATTTGAAAGTTATTTATTTAAAAATAATTTGATGCAAATAACTTCTAAAAAAAGAGTGAAAAACATGTTCCTCCTTTTTCCATCAGAATACAATTCATTATTCTGAAATGAATATATAATTGAAATATATATATATATATATAAATTCTATACTGTATTTTGGTGTTTATGTTAAGCTTTTCAAATACAGTGAATGCCTTTTAAATAGAAAGAATGACTTACTGTCCTTGTGATCTGTCAGTCTCTTATAGAATGCCCTGTTTAGTTGACCTGTGGAGATGTTCTTGTGCAGATGTTATATACAATGAATGCTTGTAATTGTATCTCCTCCCCCCCCCCTTTTTACTGTATTTTAGAGTGTGAAATTTCTTTTCATGATAATGATGACTGTAAAAAACAACTAACAATTGTATAGAAATTTAAGTACTCTAAAATGCTTTGACAAAAGCAAGCTAATGATATTGGTTTTTCTGCTGATTTTATGAAGTGATTGTATTCCATAAACTGGTTATGATCTGCCATTTTCTTATCTGAACAAAGTTTTAGTCAGGTTAAGGGAATGGTTACTTATATTTATGAGGCTTCATAGACTTTTCCAGCAGAACTCAACTGAACATGAAAGAGTATACTTTTCCTCACTCTTAACAATAGAAAAACCATATGCTTGCAAATGGCAGAAATATGTGGATTTGAAAGAATTCTGTTCTTCGATACAGAATAAGAATTGTAACCCTTAGGTCTGTGATGAAACTTTTATCATTGAAGTGACTATGACATATTCAGAAATATCCTGTTAGCAAATGATGATTCTGATCTGGAGAGTGTTTTGTGATGAAAACTGATTTAATATTACTGTTATGGTGTAAATGTAGATAGTTATTGTGTCAAACAATGGATATATCGTTTTTTACTTGTTGTGGTTATAGCATTCTCTACAACATTAAAGCATTGTTTTAGGATACTGAAATAAATTAGAATTAAATCTCGTCTATATGCAACTGCCACTTTGAGGTGTAACTGCATGAGATAAAGAAGTACATAATAAATATTATACATAAATACTTGTAATGTATATAATAAAATAAATTTTCAAACCTTTAGTAATTACTGTAAATGTTAGAATTTTTTTAAAAAATATATATATTGCAAAATAACTAATAGTAGCTGTAAAAGAATTCAAGGCAAAGCCGCATATAATGACTTACTTGAAAAATACAATATAAAGTAGACTATAAATATAATTATATATAAACATTTGTAATGTATGTAATAAAATAATTTTTCAAATTTTTAGTAATTACTGTAAATGTTAGAATTTTTTTTTAAAAAAAAAAATATCACAAAATAGCTAATATTAGCTGTAAAAGAATTCCATATACATTACAATTTCTATGACTCATTTAATAAAAATATTTTTCAAAAATCAACAGTATTTTTTAAGTATTATTTTTTAATTAAAGAATTTGAAATATATCTTTCATATTAATGAAATTGGAGAATAGAATTTTTTTCAGTTGTGTAAATACATTTTATGTTCAAGCATAATTTTTAAATATTTTAATAGTTAAGTTACAATTCTAGATAAAATATACACTTTTGGTGTTAAAAATTAATTATAGGTTGTGGTTTTAAAAAAAAAGCTTTCAAATATTTAAGCGGTTGATTAACCTCTGCAATTAATCAATGTGACAAATGTTTATTGTGATTTGGGTTATCAAACTTGAAAGAATTAAAATTTTAATATTTTTATTTATTTCTCTTAAGAATACCCTCAGAATAAAATGCAGATGTATTTTTTTAAAAATATATATAGAGTATCCATATTGAAATATAAATATTTTTAAAAAGTGTACAAGCAAAGAAGCTGCAGGAGTGCAATTCAGATGCAGTTTTAAATAAATGAATTCCCAAAACAGAATGCATTATCCTGTTATGAGATTTCTTTTAATTTAGTTTTGCAATGTATAAATATTAGCAACTACAAACTTTTATTCTGAAACTTTTCACCTTTTTTTCCCATAAATAATTGGAATTGGCAATAACTTAAAAATGCTTTAATGTATGCTAATTTTTAAGTTGTAATTTTAAAACTCGTATGAACTACAATTAAATTAGTGAAAAAATTGTTAGATTTCATAATCTTATAATTCTGAAAGTATGTACATGTCTGATTTGTGGCATTACAAACAAGAAAAATATATAACAAAGTTTAGTATTAAACACCTACTTCAGTGATTTAATCCATTCTGTTTGAGGGGTAAATTTGCACACAATTTCTCTTCTGTGCACAATGTAGAAGTTATACATAATGTAAATGTTAGTTATTGTGGTTCAAATTAGTTTTTCTCTCTTAAATTATATAAACTCATGTTACAGTTATAGCATATTGTTACAAGCTGTGTTGTTTAAATATTAAGTGACATTGCATTCAAGAGTATTTACACAAGTGACTACCAATTTAAATTTGTGTGAAATATCAACAAATGTTAGTCAACTGTGCTTATTCAGGTAGTTAAAAAAAATCTACAAGAAAATAATGTATTGTAAATGTGTATATGTGCTGAATTGTTTGCATCTAATAAAGACTATTGCTTCAGATGACTTATTACTGACTTACATAAATAAACTTAAAAAATGAATGTCTTAGAAATGTTTTAAACCTTTTTAGAAGTATGTAAGATAAGCTATTTGTAAAATGCCAAATTGAGTTAACCCAGGAGATATAAAAATCGAACCAATAAATATGTGGTAGAGATCTTACTTGTTTATATCATATTTTGTTAATAGTCCTGAAATTCAAATCTATAATAACTAGTGACTTATTTAAGTCATCTGAATCAGTAAACGGTGATAATAAAGGGTTGTAATATTCTATCAGTTTAATTTCTACTTTGGGTTGATTTAGGATGCAAGAGTTTTGTTAATCTGCTTTACTTATATTCTGTTTTTTGAGCTTGAGGTTTGTCCAAAATTTTTAGTTTTATTTCTGTTAAGCTAGTCACCTAAACCCCTTGTGCTGCTCCTAAGTACAATGTTAATAAACATTAGAATGCTAGTATGATATTTCAGTAGAAGTTTATTAAAAGGTTTACATATATATAATAGGAATTGAGTAGATAGAACTGAGGTTGCATAAAGAAGTTAATATAAAAAAAATGGAACCTGTTGAAATATCAGTAGAATGTGATTGAATGGTTGAGTGATGTTGAAGCACTAACTCTATACAGAGCCAACAGAAGTGGATAAGATTCTTAAGACATTGTAAAGGTATAGATTATTTCAATTATGGTAAAATTAATTTGGATGACAATGCAGACAGTTTTAGTAACTTGGGCATGAAATAACCAGGTAAAATAAAGGAATTCTTATGTTCTAAATCTGCACTTTTCTAACATGGGACATCAACTTGTCATTTTCATCAATGGTTTAAATTCCATAATAATTATTAAGTTAATTGAATATATTGAAAACCAATACAAGTTGACTTTTATGAACTAATTTAGATGCCATTTTCACCTTTTGTTTATATATAGAAAACATAACCACAGCTGAATTTATGCAAGTTTTTAACACTGTCGATATGATACATGGAATCTGGATGGAAAGACAATTGGTTTATAGACAATACCATGTATCAAGTAACTCTCAACTGAATTATGTGCAACAAAAATGTGATCAATATTAAAAAGCTATTTATCTGTGTATTATTAATCTTGGTTATTTTACTAAAACAACGAGTAGTAAATATTCATATGCTATGATAGTATTTTAACCTTTTGCAATCTGTTGTCACTGCTATGGAGACATCCTTATTTTGCATAAATTGATGTATGTTTATTGCTGCAACTTTTTACAGAAAAGAAAAGTCGTGAATTTTGCGATATTTAGATATAGGTTATTGTTTTCAAAAATATTACACGACAAATTGCTACACATAAAATGTTTATTTTGTCAAATATCTATAAACTTGAACATGTTTTATATTATCCGGCTAAGGAATAAATATTGTTTTATTGTTGCAAATGTGTTTTTAAAATTATATGTACACATATAACTAGTTTAGTGCTGGGTTTGTTTGTGTTACAATACGCCACTATGCTGGAGTTCAAAGGGTTAATAAAATGTTGTATAATTCATAGAAAGAGTTGGAAATATGATTGAAAAAGTTTCAAAATTATTTTAAATGACTATACAAATACAATTTTTATTAACTATAATTTTATCTGAATTAGATGAAATGAGAATTGTATTAACATTGAAAATATATATTCATGAAATGTACTTCCAAATGGTATTCAATAAATATTTCAATTCTTATAACTTGAATTTTTGAAAAGTTTGCTCAAGTAAAGAAAAAATTATTAAATGACGTTAAATACTAATTTAATGTGTTATACTTTTACAGTTTTTGGACAGACACAATTTCAATTATTAAAAATATAATTAAAAAAGTTTTACATCAGAGCAATATCAAATACATAATGTTCATTATTATATGATACAAAACATTTTCAAAATTAAGATCCTAGTTATAACATCCTAAGAATGTTAAACAATTATAGTGAACATTTGCATTATAACAAACAGTGCTTTCAAAATGAATGTATATATATAAACAAACACTGATATAACCATAAATTGTTCAAACATAATTTTATTCCATGTAATATAAATAATTTTAAAATACTTTATCCTTGACAAAAACACCAAATTAAAAACAATATACACCAAAAGCTGAATACACAGTATTCAAAAATGTTTGTTCACAAGCCCATACAATATATACATATAATTCATTTAGATATAGTCAATTAAATAGTAGTACAAAATTCTGTTGTACTACCGTAAGTTTCTTGATTTAACTTTTTGAAACTAATTGAATATCTATTCCATTATAACCTTTAAAAAATATCTTTAAAACGGACAGCAAAATTTTGAAAATGTAGGAGAGAATACAAATTAACAAAAAAGGGACAGAAACATTAATCATGTAATGTCACTACTATCTGATAGCACAACAAAGATACTTATTGCTAAAGCTTTGAAAAATAAATCTTTCAATATTAAGTGACTAGTATAATTTTTAAATTATGATTTTTCAGTCTCAAAACATATCTTTAAGTAAGGTAGTCAGGCCTCATAATAGATAGCTAATTTAAAACTCAAAAAATTATTTAAATACCAAAATGTTTGTTCAAAGAGGAAAGAATAAGATGGATTGCAAAAAGAATGACTACATCAAACGAGATCCCCCCCCCCAATCATATATTGGTATTAAAGAAGGAAAACATAATTTATATCAATAAAACATTAAATACATACATGAACAAAAAAAGATAAATTTTCATTTATCACAATTATTTAAATATATCTGACAATTTAATCAAACTTCATATCACTTAAAAATACAGATAAGTAAAATTAATTTATAAATATTTATATTATTTTTATAATAAAATCAATTTACATAACACAAGATGTTTATTTAATGTGCTAATTCACTTTTTAAAGTAAATGGCACAACTGCTTGAAAAACAATCAGATCCAGAAAAATGTTGGATCAGAGACGAGTCCAATTCAGGTAATATTGTCACAAATAATGTACAAGAAAGAGAAATAGGTTTTACCATATTAATACATTTATAAGCATTTTTCATTTATCAAAATATGGCATAACTCGCTTCTTCCTGTATCATATACATAAATGTGACAAAAAAAGTTTTTTATAAGAATAATTACAAATCCATACTCAAAATGACTGTGGTTCACTTACAAAAACTAGATGCTACACCAAATAGTATTATCCAAAAATAAAGAAATTTCCTGATTTTTTCATTGAGACATACACATAACTGCTAACAAGAAACATTACCCCTGCCATCCTTTAGTAATATCCTTAACATTATCTACTTTTGAAAGAAAACAAAGAAAATTTATTTTAATAACTAGCTTATAGTAACCAAGTTTAAAGTAGCAATAGTTTTGTCAAAATATCATGACTAACTATTCTTCACACACAGCAAGACTTAACTCAAACCTGATATTCAGCAGACTTCAAAAGGCAATATGTATTCAAAAAATAACTTCTTTAACCTTATAATTTTCAATTTTAATAGTTCTATCATCATACGAAAATGATAATTTGATTAAAATTTGTCTCATTTACAATTAAATGATTCTACACATGAAAATTTATTCCAGTTTAAGAATCAATTTCAAATTTGAAAAAAATATGAAAGCTCATTCAGAAATATAAATTTTTTTCAAAAATAAGAAAATGGACCAGTATATTTTGCCAAGCCCATCTAAAATAGGATCCAACTAACTATTTTAATAACTTCATTTGCCATGGAGCAAGACTTATTTTTTTCATAAGATACAACCTGCATAAACACTGAAAAAGGCTAAATCATCTATCATAACAAAAATTTAATTCTCCTCTAATAATCTCACCTTATTAATTAGATTGGACATGTCTCACATGAAAATTCACAACATAGTCAGCATTAGTTCTCTGAACACTGATAGCAAAAGGATCATATGGATGAAAAGTAAAGGCAACCAATCTTCTTGCAGAAACTGGATGGTTTTTACCATGAACTCCAGCATAAATTTTAAATCTTAATAATCCAGAATCCCTGGCATAAAATCTAATAGGTTGATCACCACAAGCTTTTGGTCTTTCCATTACTGATACCCACTTGTCATCATAACTAAATAATGCCAAGTCCAAATATGGACTGACACTATATGATTGTGAACTGATGGGCAACTGAGCAAGCAGGCGTTTGACAGCTTCAGTCTGACCCCCAAATCGAGCATTTATTATAGTCTGTAAGAATCGGTGCTGTAATGTTCTAGCATGAGTATTGTTCGATGGCGAACAGGACAATTGAGAGGGTGCTTGTAAAGCTGCATTTCGAAAGTAATCACAGAAGTTCTCAAAAATTGACAAAAGCCTATCAGACGTATTTTCATAAACAGCCAAGATTTCAGTAGTAACCATATTGTAGACTACAAAAAAAGATGGCTGTGCATTGGGATCTGGTAGACGAAGAGTTATAACATCTTCACTAGCATATTTGATAAGAAGATGTGATTTATCAATCAGTTGCATTTTCCACATCCTGAGTTGTAAAAAATGGTTAAAATTTTCATAGAACTGACGAAGTGGCTTGCAAGATTTATTTTTTCTGCAGTTGGTAATAGCTTTTCTATACAAAAATACAAGTATTCTATGTTTTAGAGCATTAATAGGAGTTTCACGATATGGTCGAAAAGGAGTTTTACAAGCTTCCCATTCTGGATATCTTACACTGGACAAATAAAACTCATCATCTTCATAGCAAAATCGGCCTATATTGCGAACATTTATAAAAGACCCACTATCTGTGACTTGAAACACATGGATAGTTTGATGCTGCACTGATAAAACACAAAGAAAGTCGTGATACAGGTACAAGCCTTGATTGTGCGATAGAAATATTTTATCAGTCTTGAATGCTCGTCTATCACAAAGAATACCATTTTTCATATCAATTAAATGTAAAGTATAATTTTCTAAATATGATCTTGGATTTGGAGATACTGATTCATTATTGCGATAAATTTCAAAAAATGGAGGCATGTTGTCATCATTTATATATGCAGCTGAGCCCACAATGATATACTTACCATCATCAGTAAATAAGCTACATTCTCTATTCAACTGTTCATCATTTATGGCTACATTTACAATATGCTTCAAGCGAAAAAATTCTTCAAATATTTTTGTGCGTATACCTTGGTATTCAGGATCATTTACAGCAGTTTGTTCACCTGAAACTTTACTAAGTAGAGATTCACCGGCTGCAGGCCCTTTATATTCATAGATTTCAATAGAAGTTTGATCTAGTGAAAATGCAACAAAATGTTTCCCATCAGGAGAAAATTTTCGAAGAAAACATGGCGGCTTTTCAATGTCAACCACAGTGAAATTTGGAACAACATTCTGATGTAACCATCTTACGGCATAATGAGATGAAACCGATGGTTTCACAAAATGAGTTTCTCGTTTTATTAGTCTGGCGACGATATTTTGATTCGGTATTTTCCGACGATAAATTTTGTTTTTGTTTTGGCCCACATTAAATTCATTAGTTTTTGGATACTGCAAAGTACCATAATCATGCCTAGTCACATTACTGTCCAGCGATCTGCATTTATTAACAACAATAGGCACTTCCCGACTGTCTTGCCTGGAAATCATTTGTGATTTTGAGGTGGGCATAGCAGACGTGAAGAATGAATCAAATAACGTTGCTGCTTACGTCACACACATATTCAGAGAAAACATATTTCTGGAATAAAATAAAAAATTAATTAATCAATCGCATGTTTTTTAATCGCTGATTGATTCGTTTTATGAGAAACAGAACTACGAGGATATTACATGCTATTTATTCTTATCCGGCTGATATTTTACAAGTGGCTAAATTGCGCCACGAGAAAAACGCAAGTCGTTGCTGATTGGATGACAAGTAGAACTTTCTGTGATTGGTCCATGAATAGATGCAATAAAATCCAAATTTGCACCCCTTTGAAGAGGATCACATGTTCTAGGAACGAAAAAGAACGTATAAAGCTCACTTTTCGATAGTAGGCAATGATACAATGGGTAGTGCTATATTGTTTCTGGCCCATTTTTGTAGATCACTATTAAGTTAACCGTACGGCTTGTTATCGAGCCAAGCTAAATTACTTTCAAAAGAAATACGTAGAGTGTAGTAAGTGGTTGCTAGTTTTGATATTGAGGTTTTTCTTAAAATTATTATGTAGGGAGCCTTTATTTACAGGAGTTAAAATTTTTTAGAAGCTTGCCAAGATTGCCAAACTGAGCAATTAACATACCAATGTGGTAGTCGTCTAACTGTGACTACGTCACACACGATGACGTTAAAAAAGAGTCTTAGAAAAGTGGGAGAAATACATTTATTCCTTCCACACATACAAAAGTTCTAAATACATTTCACCTTTATAACAGCATTTTAAAAAGGAATTATTTTCGTCAGTTTTGAGTCTCCACAATTTAAAAATCCATTATATATTTTGTGAAACATAGCTTTTAAGAAAATGCATTCTCATAAAAGTTCCAAATACAAATTATTATTTGTGATTGAAAGCATTTAAAAATTTCCCTACAAAAAGGTTCCAAATTGCCACCTTATGTTTATATCAACTGAAGTTTTGAAAATTAAATCTTATCAGTGTAGAGTTCTTAGCCTACATTAAAAGTTTTAATACGATTAAATCCTTGAGATAATGTATTTTTAAAAATATTACATCTTTATACCCTTTCAAGTTTAATTTATTAAAATTTCACACTACTCTGAGAAGAATATTTTAAATAATACAAGGAATTACAAATTTAAGAGATTTTCTAGAGTGTAAGAGGTATGACATACTGGTTAAAAAGAACATTTAATACATTCCATTTTATACAGAAATTACAGCTCATTTGCAGCAGTTGATAATTATTTAAATTATGAAAGCATACCATTTAATCATAATAGAAATACGTACGGCTCAAAATTTGAGATACGACCTCGAGTGGTTTACTGTCTAGTGTATGACGCACCCTGAATACATTATTTGCAACTCTCCTTTCAACCACAGTTTTCTTTTTCCATCACATAGATCATAATTACATTCATTTGGCGCACAGCTAGCTGAATTGTGGTGCTGTCGCGCCATAAACTTAATATCTGTCTCTACACTCTGAGAAAATAGTATCGAAAATATAGATTGAATTTCTACAGTGAGAATTTATTTTTCCTCTCTTCTGCCTCTTATTTTATTGTTACAACTCTAAAAGTAGTCCATACTTTTACTATAGCTGTTCAAAGATGAAATTATAATAGAAAAGTTGAAAATTGATTTTATTGTTGATTTCAATGAAATTTTTCTTTATTACTTTACTTTAACCCTCATTTCATTTTAAACATTTTAGAAAACATATCATTATAGTTCATTTCATTCTTCTCCTTAATTGATTTCATTTAATCTCTGAATAGAATCTCAAATTCTTACAAATAAGTTGTATTTCAACATTTTTATCAAGATGGTATATAAACCTTGATGTTATCTGATTTCTTGTTCTATAAATTACTTCTTCTTAATTTCAGTAGGATGTCAAATTTCATATGGATGTATTTGATTACATATTGCAAAAAGTCATTTATTATTTCCTGCTATTTTATGACATTTTCTTTCCGCTGAATTGGGTTAACACAACCAACATCCTTTGACTGTAAACAATCTGTGTATACTACTTACGATGTTGTTATTTAGATTAATTCTGAGAATTTGAAAAGTATTTTTCAAAATAACACAAAATACAGATTCGTGTATATATTCTCTTGGTTTTTATAGTGGGATCAAGGACATTTTAAATATTTATATAATTATTTAAAATAAGAATTTTATATTCAGTTTTTATTAATAAATTATGATAGTTTAAGTTTAATTAATATACTTTGTTGTTTGTTGTAAAAGCTGGTTAAAATCTGAATAGAATTTTGAGATATTAAATTACAATTTTCTAACTTAAAGTACTGATCCTATTATAAATAAATAAAAATAGAATATATAAACTATAAGCACAAAGATTACGTATCAAATTTTTGACGTAACACACATGGCCTACTTTCGACCTTGAAGACCATGAAGTTTAGAACACTACGAAGAAAAAGTCTGAAATATGAAGAATTTTTCTTCAGTGTTTTATTATTATTGAATTGGTCACAAGAAAAGTAAAATTAATTTATTGATTCGGTTTTAATTTGTTTCAAAAGATTAAATAAAATATTTTTAACACTAAATGAACTAGTATTTAACATTGTAATTTGGAGCATTATGTTTCAACTGTCCAGATGGAAAACAAGATTTGAATAAATTATTGAGATCCAATATTTTATTTTCTATCCTGATCAAGCATAAATCCTACCTTTTTAATAAATTGATTTATTAATACAGCAAATTTCTATGTTTAAAGCCTTCTTATCCGTGCCCTCACATACTTAAAACTCCAGTACAATTTTTAAAATTTCACGAAATGGCTAAGGGAATGACTCGAAGGATTTGTAATGTCTTTTCAAGGTATATTTGATGTTATAGAATTTTGCCTGGTTTCATTAATGCCACATAAGAAGCATCACGAGGGCTAGTTGGAGACGAACTCACATTTTAAACCTAGTCAAATGATGACGACGATACCTGAGCTACTTTCTCCTAATCCCACACAACGGGGCATCGAGTTCGAACCCACGAGTCCACGTAATATGAACAATAGGCTACCACCACTGCAGAGTAAACATAACACTCTATTCTAATAAAATTATTTCAGAAAATTTAGGGAAAAGTATAATTTTTCAAAGAAATGGAGGAGGTGAAATCATATATTTTGAACCATACCATTACATTTAGTTATTTTATAGAGGAAAATTCTAATGTAATATAGAGGCAGACATTTTCAGGAGGAAGGGGTTGTATTGTTTTGTTTTGTTTTAGAAAATGAATAGTTATCGCAGAAGTATCATTTAAATCCTTGATTATGTCAAATATTCCACAACTCAAAAAGGATTTGAAATAACATTTAAATAGTTCTTATAACTTATTTCAATTATCTAAAATAAGTTCATGCCTATTTAGTGCTCAATAATTTTAGATTCTCATTATTCAAATTCTAACAGATGGTTCTCATGTGTTTTTCCTTTCCTCCTTCAAGTAATTTATTTTTCAAATCTCATTTTAAAATTTTTCTCAGGTTTATTAATATTTTTCACTTTCGAGTAATTGGTCTAATGAGGAAAAGACTTTTCAAAATTAATTAATGAAAGAGCCAACTTATCACCCTGTATCCCCAGAAACAATTAATAAGCTGACAATGAAGATATGTAGGAGAAGATTGTTCTCTTCAAATACAAAAGGCAAGGATTGGGCCTTTGCAGAAAATTAAAAGCTTTGATAAATATAATGCAGGAATAAATTATCAACTTTTAAATCACAAAATAACCTGTTAAAATTCAGTGCATATTTCAAAGGGTTTGATTTGTTATTGATCGAACAAAAGATGGGTACTGTGGGTGATCAGGAAAACTCAACGCTTTTCAGTTATCCGCCCACTATGCATCAGTTTCAATAGTTAACAGTTATAAACTGTGATGAAAATATTTATAGTAATATATTTCAAAATTTATTTCCATTTTCTTTATTTTCAAATCAAATGATATAAAAGTTGATATCGCTACATAACGGTTTTGCTAAATCAAATTTAAAGCATGTAACATATGTATACAAAGTTTCGCTAATTTGTTATTTTCCTGTAACACTAATGAGGCAAAATACAATTGATACACCCTTTTCATCTTTTAAAGTTATTATGAGAAATTAACTAAGAAAGAGCCGAAACGAAAATGGGAGCTTTAATATTTACCCTAAAACATTACCATTTACTCACAGAAAGTCGGTTAATCCATAAAGTTAAATGACCATTTAATAGATATTTGATCCTCTATTTTGATTCTATAGCTCAGAAGAACCCTGATCATATACAACCATGGTACTACTAAGCACTTAAATAATTATTATTTTCAGAGGCCAGGTATCAATGGAATCACTTAATGACATTTACAAACTGTGAAAGATTTCAAGATGGCTGACTGTATACAAACGCTTGACTGTAGCTTTCTTACTAATTCAAGATATCCATTTACAATTTGTATATACTTCACTAATTATTTGAAAGAGTACTCAATTTGTCAATTTTTAAACTTATTATAATAAAATATAGAGATTTTGAATTTCAGTCTGAGACAGATTTCACTATGCTAAACTATTTCTATTAAAAGATTATACATTTTGAAAATACTATGCATCTTTATTTCAATTAAATATTAAATTCCAATTTGGATTTAAATAAATGCCCTAAAGGATACCAAGGAACTATAGAAATGATGTCGGCTTCTGAAATCCATAGTTCAGTAACCAAATATGCCACAGAGGAACCTCATTTTCATTATAGTCAGCACTGTTTTATACCATTGAAATTGAGGGTCCACCCTGTTAATTAAGGAAGCACTCCTGTTCCGATGGGTGATTTTGCTGTAACTATGATGCTGGACAATGTTAAAATTTACACAGCCGAACAGTCATGATCAAACTTCTTGTGATCAGCGTTGTTCCCCAAATATGGGTTCAGTCCGATTTTAAAAGAGTACTGTTATGGGCTCAAGTATCGTCCTCGACATTTGACCAAAGTTCAAAATAAAGAGGTTCATTGTCATAGCTCTCGTGCTAAGTTTCTTAGAGCAGCGTTAATAAAACACCATGTAATACTACTAAAATTAGATCATTAATGAGCACAAGGAGTTAACGTTCATTCTCAAAATTCTTAATAATCATAAATATCAAAGAAAAGATTAAAAGACATAATGCTAAAGATAAAATTGCAAGGGAAGAAGAAACTAAGGAGAGAAAAATCTGAAAGAGTTATGCGAAAATGTACGTAATTGACTTAACTCAGTGCATTGAAAAATAAAAATTTAATGATTAGCGGTTTTAGGAGGCTACGATCTTTTGTAGTGATAAAGTCAACTTGAATAGATTAAGAACTTAGCTTGTGAAATATAATCGGATTTTCGTGCTTTCTATAATTGTAAAACCTTTCTGGCTAATTTTGCTATAAAAGTATTTGTTTCTACATTGTGTTAATTACCTTGTCTCTCCTTTTCTTGTCATAAGAAATTATTTTGAATTTTGAATTAATTCATGTCAGAAGGAGCTATCGAATGAAGGCAGCGTATGTTGTTAATAGGTGTAGAATTTGTTTATAAAGTAGATTTATTTAATGATAGGGGAGAAAATTGACCCAAAGAATAGAAAATTGATATGTTGTACCCAAAATTAAAACGAGATAGTTATTTATTTGTTGGATATCACTTATTTTCTTTCCATTTCTTCCTCAACATAAAATAAATACCGCGCCATGCAGCCCCATTGCAGCAAAAGTGCAAAGGATGGCGGTTTTCTCCTAAGAACTAATACGTCACGATGACTCCATACATGCTTAATCTCCAAGTGTGAAGCTTTACTGCCGCGATAACTTATATAATTCCTTACAAAATAAACCAGCTTTCGTAACTGTGCCATATTTCTCACTCTTCATTTACTTCCAACATTATTGATTGTTTCATTAACTTATCTCTAAGAAAACAATAAGAGAGTTTTTGTGACGCATTTCGTAATTTTGAACCAAGTGGCGAAATGGACAATTTAACTCGGTCTCACCTACCAACCTTCCACACTATGCCAACTTGAGGACACTAAGCTTTGACAGATTTAACATGCACTCAAAATCTGCAGGATGAATGGATGCTGTTTGCCTTATGGGTACCGAGATTCTGTGACTTAAATTTGAGTTAACAAAGGAACTGCAATAAATGCGATTAATTTATTTACGTAATAGGATGGATCAGAAGAAACTTATTTGGCTTGAATAGCATCTAATAATAATACTGATGCATATTTAATAATTATTTTGATTTTGTCAATTCAGCAAGATTTAACTTATCAAAATTAAATATAATTATTGGTCTCAGCCCACTTACAATCTTAATAGTTTGAAAGATATTATCCATCTGAAAAGATTTTAGGAATAATGTTAAAACAAATCTTTTTCAAAACACATGGAAATAGTAAATTAAATTAAATACAAAGAATATGGGTCCCTCCTGAGATTAGTTTAGAAAACTATGTTAAAACAAGTTTTCAATAATGTGTATAGGAGACTTAAAGATTAAAATTAAAAGAAATATACTACATTTCTTTCGAGAAAACAATGAAAATGTTGTCTCTGCAGCAACATAATTATGGGAAATGGGAATTTCTGACCATGAATAATAATAAGAAATAAATTTAGATATTGACTTTGGCTGTTTCTTCGTCTTCGACTCCAGACTAATTTAGAACCCGTAACTATAAAAAGTTAATTGATGTTAATTAATGAAATCTTATGATTATCATTATACAAATAAACACAAATTATAGATATTTAATTTTGTATTAATCAGATGACTGATTTTTGTATTGTAACTGATTTTATATTAATTTCTAGATTTTCAAAAGTTTATTTACTTATATGTAATAGTAATAAAGTTACTTATATAAAAGTTTATTTACTTATAGACATATACTCATTTATTTTAAGATTTCAATATGCAACAAATGGATACTAAAGTAAATGATACAAGTGAATGAAAATATAAAATGGCACTAACTTTTTAATGTATTAGTTAATTAATACCAGTATATTTTTCAAAAACTGGTCCGCAAAATTTTCACAAATTTACCGGTTGTGGGCTGAAAGATTAAGATATCTAGGCCTACTATATATAGATTCAGGGCCAGTCCTCTCAGAACAGCTGACTGAGCAGTTTTGCCTCAGTACAAATTTAAAACTATACCATTGATTCTCAACTTATTCAAACCCCAGTACCCTTTGTGAACTAAGATTTTCACGCAACTCATCGCTTGTAAAACCAGGGCTAATCAATCATAAGTAAGCGATAAAATATGTATACCCTGGTACTCCCAGAAGATGTCGGGGTATCCCAGGTCCCGTGGCGCATGCTTTGGGAACTACTGAGCAAGACAATGAGAAAATGTAAAAATTCTAAGTACTCCCAAAGAATGATTCACAGAATCTTACAAATTTGATTCCTCAGGCAATTTTATTTATGAAATGGGCATTTTGATGCCCTCCCCCAAAAATACTTTAACATTTATTCGATAGAGATAAATTATATCTTCATCGAATTTATATCTGTGAGGTCTATTACCTGTATTTTCATTTAGGTGATAAACTAATCTATTTCAAACACATTAAAAATTTAAAAGAGATTTGGGCGTACACCATCTTTCAGACATTGCTAACTGTTCGATTTTCCATTTCATTAAATAATAGTCCTAACTTATAAACCAGTTCTACGCTCAAGACATATGCTCGTTCTGAAAGACAGAAGCATGAAAAAGGCTAGATGATCTTCTTCTCACTTGAAAGTACAAGATGTTCAAAATAAGAAAGAGAGCAAGTTAATTCATAAAATTCAAATAAAGAACAATTGATACTTTTCTAACAAAACTAACTAGAAATGCTTTATAAAGGCCAGAAAATCACGAAAATCCAATTATATAGCACAACAATGTTCTCGAATCCAATAAAAATTTAGATTTATCTATTTTACTACGAAAAGATCGTATTGCACCCAGTTCAAAACAGAATTGCACTTCCACATAACTTTATAAGATTTTTCTCTAATTTGCTTTTTCCTACCACTTTACTCTCATGTACGTCTTTCTTCTTTTTATATTTACGTAATAATAGATTTGAGAATGAACATTAACTCGCCGTCGCCTTTTCATTAATGATCTTATTTTAGTAGCATTGATTGATTTATTGTTTTATTAACGCTTGAGGACGACACTTGAATTGGAATTCTTACCGCTTAACTTCCACCACGCCAATGTGATGACTTGGAGCCTGCCAGATTCAAAGTGCTGCCACCTCAATATCAGTACATTCCTTTCAGATAAATCTGATTGAGCCCGACCTGTGTGGTGACTGGAATGAAGAGGTGATCAAAGGTACTCCAGTGTCTGGGGTAGCAGCTGGCCACTGTTTCTGGAGATTATATCAGGGGACTTTTAGAACTTGGCTCTCTTCAGGTACGGGCATCATGACCCCGAGGCATCCTAGTGATTTTTCCCATGGGGTTGGTCTTTGGTGAACACGGGGTGACAGCCTCCTGACACCAGCGATCCTTCTGTTTTCGACCCTTCTTTGTCAGTTTGTGTCTTTTCTTCACTTTCTTCCTGTCTAGACCACAGTTTAATCTTGTTTGCACTGCATAGCCACATTCGTTTCTTGCACCAAACTTTACTTTCACTTGATCCTTCTGTCGACCAATCTATTTTCATTGTTTTAACGTCTAGATCACAGAATATCTTTGTCTCTGCGCAATATGGCCACACCTGGCTCTTGCACCAATAGTAATCATCATCATCATCTGATTGAACCCATGATTTGAGAAAACAATGTTATCGCGGTTGCGATCAGACCGCTCGGCTAGAGCATGAATTTTAGTAGTGAATCATGATTAAGTCAAAATCCTACTTATAGAACAGTAGAGTCTATTTCTTATTAAATGGAATTGAACTCAAATTCTAACGCAGTGTAATGCCAAGAAACTGAGATTCGCTCTATCGTCATACCATAATGAACAGTAACTCAGAAATACGACATCCACATAAAGTTCTCTGCAGCATTTAGAGATTAATTTGAACCAATCTAATTTGAATTACGTACGAGTCTCTATTCGGAAACAATCGAATAATTATTTTACAAGAACAATATTTTAACATATTGAAATCTATAACACAATAAGATTTTAAAAATTGAAAACTCATATATATATATTACTTAATAAAAGCCAAGAATTGACAAAACATTCTTCTAATGAATAAATTGGCAAAACTGTACAAAGTTATTAATCTAAATGTTTATCGTAATTATTAAAACACAGTCATGTTTTATGTATACAGTCAGCCATTTTGAAATCTTTAGGTTGTAAATTTAATTCAATGATGATTTATTTTTGAATTTGAATGCTATATAATAATAATAAATAATTATTTAAAATAATTTGCGGAAATTTTGAGATTTAATATATGTTCCTTGTTCTTCTGAGCCTATCAGAATTAAGTCAAGTTTGAAGGATCCAAATATTACTTATATAGGAAAATAAACTTTAGTCTTATGGATTATTCGACTCAGGACTTGAAAACGCTTTAAAGTTTAACGATTCAGCACTTTTATGTTTCTGTTTTGCCTTATACAGTAAATTTCATATGAATAATTGGGGCAATTACTTATGTATAAATTGGAATTTTGTCTCATTGATCATTACGGAAATATCATGAGCAAAACGGGTAAAGAAACACAGTTAAGGTATATGTTACATGCTTAACCGATCCATAACATCATACGTTGATATTTAATATAAAACAATGAAAAATAAGAAAATGGAAACAAAAGAAATTAAATATTTGAAGCCAAGTATTCTAAATAAGTTTATAACTGTTTAACTGTAAGAAACTGTTCATAATTAGGCGAGATATAACTGAAAAGCGTTTGTTTTTCCATAAATCACCAACAATATCTTTGTTCAATCAATAACAAATAAAACCCTTTGAATATACTAGTTGAATTTTAAGTTATTTTATGAACTTCAAAAGTTGATGGTCTCTGCATTACATAATATTTATCAGCTTTAATTTCAAAAATTTTAATCATACCTTTTGTATTTGAAGAGAACAATAACATTTCACACATATTATTCAACTTATTATAATTGTTTTCACAGGATACAGAGATGAGGTTAACAAAACTTCATTAATTAAAATTTAAAAAGCCTGTGCCAGAATGAAATACTAAAGAAAATTAAAATAATTGATATCAGAACCAGCGTTTTGCAACAACGTTTTTATATGGTAACAGGAGTTTACAAAATTATTAAAATATTAAACCTAGTTATTTTAACTTTAAAATTTACTTAAAAAGAGACATTTGTGAGCATAAGAAACGGCACATCATAATCAAAACATGCATTTTAAAGTTTGTAAGTCACCCATTAAAAATGGAACCAGAATTCAGAAAAGAGCCACTTCAGGACAAGAATTATTTGGCAGTATTTTGCCAAATGTGGTTACCCTGTTCCGTTTCACGGATTTAACGCTCAGCCAAAAAGTTAAGTTTGGTGCCAATTTTAAATCGCTCCAAGTGTTTACTAAACTGCATTATTAAAGAAAAGATAGTTAAAACTTGTCGCAAATGTCTAAATACGGCATTGTTATGAGGCGAACGATTCTTTAAAAATTTCAAAGCTCTATAGTTGGTTAAATTAACGATCGAAAATTTGATGACACACACACACTCACACCAAGTGAAATTCAGAAAAACGTTTTAATTAAAATATTGGTAAACCTTGAGAAAATTATTTAAAAAGTGAAAGATTAAGAAAAATGAATTATTTGAATGAGGGAAAGAGAAGTTATCGCATAAAATTCGTCATTATAATTTGAACAATAAATTACATGATATCGTGAAAAATCTAAATTATTTTCAAGACAATATTTGGCGTTAAAATAATATGTTTTACAATTAATTGAAATACAATTATCAGTACCATTTAAATATTTGTTTAAAAATTCTTTTGTGTGTTGTAGGAATATTTGATGCAATCAAGGATTTAAATGATTCTTCAATGATAACTATCTTTTATTGTATCTTAATAGAACAGAAAATGCTTGTTTCAGTTTTACTCTATAAAATATCTAAATAATAGGAAGGGTTTTAAAATTTACACATTAAATTAAATTTCTTAAAAACCTACACTGGGGTTTCTTATAGCCAGTGGGAAATACGTAAAAGAAAGGCTAATAATAGTAAAATAAAGAGAAAAATAGAATATTACTTGTAGAACAGTTTATATTTTTCGATACTATTCTCACAAATTGTTAAGTGAGAGATGGTGAAGTCTTAAGGCACGAGAGCCAGATATACGGCTTTGCTGTGCCAAACAAGGTGCAACTTTGATCTAAATGTTTGAAAAAGGGAAGAAAAAAATTGGTTGACAAGAAGGAGAATTGAAACATCGCTATCGTATCCCGGGGACGCGTCACCCCATGTTTACCACAGACAGTAGACTCCATGAGAGAGAAAAAGAACACTACGGTACCTCGAGGTCGTGATCACAAATTGATAAGCTTTATGGCTTTCCATTATGATTAAATAATATATTTTCATACTTTTAATAATAATCAACTGCTTCAATAATAAAACTGTAATTTCTAAATAAAATGGAATGCAGTAAATAACCTTTACAGCGTGTATGACATACCTCCTCCCCTCTAGAATATAAAATTTCTTTAAATTTTTAATTTCTTTAACAGCACTTAAAACATTCTTTAAAGAGTATTGTAAAAAATTTAAAATGTGAACGAGCTCGAAAATGGTGTAAAAAAAATATTTTTTGAAAATACAATCAATATAAAGAATATAACCGTATTAAATTTTTTTTAATATAGTAGAACTCGAAACTGTGTGATGTAAAGAATTAATTTTTCAAAACTGGAATTAATACAAAATATATAATTGTATTTAGAACCTTTTTATGAGAGAATATATATATATATTTAAATGCGATCAATTACACAGCAACGATCAAATGATTCGCAAGAGCCAGTTCTTAGGACTCTTCGCTTAATCTGATTATGTTTATAAACATGAAAATTTGTTTTTTAGAATTAACCTATCCCATCACTGATGTATATTAACAATTCATATTAGATAGGAAATAAAGGGGGAGGGAAGAAGACTGAAGAGAGATGATATATGAGATATG
>BMAW01048207.1:0-17087 GCA_019974015.1 Nephila pilipes
TCAAATACAGGTCAAGAAGAGAGAATTGATGTCCTAATTCTTCGATCATAATTACTGGCGCAACATTGCTTTCATAAATTTAAAATTAGTTATTTGATGAAATTCGAGTGGACGAATTTTCAAATATTTAGAAAATAAGAGTAATTTAGAAGACGTATTTATCTTATTAAAATTGTTCACTACAAAGACAAGGAGCTCTAATTTTCTATTCGTATAAAATATGTATATTTTAACATACTTGAGAAACATTATTGTTAAAAGTTTATAAGTAATAAATTGATTTAAAGTAGCACATACACTGATTAAAATGCTTTCTTTTTGGAATATCAGTTAAAATAGTATTTTCGTGAAATTGAAAACCAATTATGTAACATTTGTAATTATATCCTTCACTGAATATATAAATATTTTATTGAAATACAAGCAATTATTTGAACTCTTATTTAATACTCACTAGATGATTTCATTGCGTATATTATTAGTATTCTGGGGTTAATATGTCATCATGCAATTTAGGCATCTACATGTCGTGCGCTATCTCTAGTGTTGAACAAAATGGCATAATGTAACAAAGGCTATATTCGTGGGTAAAATTTAAGCTCAGTTTAATAGTTTCAGTAGACAATCATTTTATGCTTCTAGCTGAAATTGTTTTAGCTCTATGAATGAGGAATTTCAAATTTTATATGTGATGAAATCTTAATAGAATGTCCCCCATGTAAATGTCTTTGAATGGATACATTTTAGTGAGCTGTAAATTGAAATTTGGTAACTAGTTACATTTAAATTTAATGAATAAATTTATGAGTTTGAAATAAAAATCAATTCAAAACGTTGTGAGTTACATTCGTGTTTAACTTTCAGCGTTTTTAAATAATAAGTGAATGATCTAGTAAGAAAAGTAGGATTGATACAAATTTGTCTATATCATATTCAAATATATAAAACAAAAATAAAAAAATTAAGTTTCTGAAACATTAGAAGCATTTTTATATTATTTAAATATGAATGTTAGATATTTCAAGATTATTATATTTAATTAGAAATCAAAAATATTTGATTATCTTATTAAAATGTCTTAGGTTCTGCTCGCAGCAGTTTCAATACGCGCGTACACTCTAATAAAAAATGTTAAAATTTAAGCAATTATTAAATACATTAGACTCATGGTGGAAATATCCTGTCCACGAGAAACTATTCTTACTAATTTCAGTACAAAGTAATATAATCTATAATAAATCTGAAAGACTTAGATTAATGAATTAACCTGATTTGCTCAGAAAATCATTAAATAATTTAACTTTGATTTTCTTAAAGATGTTTTGAGAAATGTCTATATAACAAACTGTATGAAGTGGAATTGTTATCCAACAACAAAAACTAACTATAACCTTAGTAAAAACTTAAAATTATTTATAGAGATACGAAAATGGCTTAGGACTAAAAATAGAAGCTCTTTCCAATATCCGAATAAGATTGTTTTATTTCTTTTGAGGCTCAAAAGATTTAAAATCAATCAGAAATTTCAATTTTTCCTTTTAAATGTTGATAATGGTTGTGATTAACGTTACTATTATTACCTTAAAGTTCCTAGACATCTATTTAAATCTTAAAGTGCTCCTGTAAGGTATGAAAAATATTTCTAAAGGGAAAATAATTTTTGTTTAATAGGGTTAAACCAATTACATTATGAACATCACGAATACTGGCGATATATATATATATATATGTAATATACAAAACAAAGATTGAAGTGGATTAATAAAATGAGAACTGAATTAAGGAAGCTGTATATTAAACCTTGTAAAACACATTATTTTTAACTTAATTGGAGCTTTTAAAATATGATCAAGAATAGCTTCGTTAAATTTGATGTTATCTTTGAACTTAACATCAAAGAAAAAAGATGAAGAAAACTGCTTGGAAAATATAAAAGCAATGTAATTACATTTGAACAACAAATCTTGCAAAGTTCTATTACTGAGCTTATCTTGGATGAAAATTTTGATAGTTTTAACATTAAATTTATCTTATTTTCATAAAACAAATATGCGTAACTTACTTAATTTTGCCTCACAAAAATTCCATATTTTTCTTAAAGAATAAGAAACAATTAGTTTCTCAAAAAGGAAATAAGATGGGAAAAAATTAATTAAAAGGGAAAGTAAAGAACAAGCATACATAAAATAAGTGATCATACATTTTTATTTTTTGTCTGCAACCACATAGTAAATGTATTTTATTACAATTAGTACATATTTATTAACAGTTATGTCTCAGAAAATAACACTAGTCTTCTAGTAATTATAATATATTACATTTAATTATTACATTTTAGTAACATTAAAAGTAAAATATCCGTTGTCTTAAAAAATCTTTTGTCTTAATTCCAAAAATGTAATTTAATTTTCATATTATATAGTAAAAGGGTATTAGTTGTAATTTAATACAACCAAGTTTTATGGAGGATAGATGAAAGATAATAGATTGGTAACATTTAACTGAAGTTATAAATTACATTTACTTAATGAATGGATTATAACTCATATATTTGTACAAATTATGCTCGTAAAATTTCAATTTCGCCGTGATAATATTTTTAGTTAAATATACTATTAATTACAATCAACTAAAAATGAGACCTTACGCAATAAAATTCTTAAATACAGCAAGTTATAATATCTAAGAGGTTTTTTAAATTTTTTACTTTTAAATATATCATAAAATTCTATAAAACTGCATCCCATTTTTGTTCTATTATTACAATGCAATTTCAAATTGCTTCAGGAATTTGTAATTATTTTTAATATGGTTAAATGCTACCAGGATATGAGATGTTAAATAAAATAAGGAATTTAAGACTTTTCGCTCTGTGATACTTACGTTTTAAAAATTAGTCACAGTAATGATATTTTATAAAATGATATATTTATAATAATATTTTAATGATTTCATTCCTCTATAAAAATATTTTTTGATCAAAATATTCTTCCTTTTTGAGTTGAATAGGAACATGATTTGTTACATATATTTGCATTAAGGTACCATTTAAAAAATATTCCATATATATACAAAATATTTCACTCATCACACAGAAAATAATGCAAAAAATGTAATAGTAAACCTACTTTTTAATGATATTACTGCATATTTTCTACGAAACAAATTATAAAACTTCGTTAATTTTGAAAATTTTAATTTTTTCCTTTTATTTTTTTACACAAAAAGTTATTTCTCAAAACTTAGATATTAAAAAATAACTATTTTGTCACTGTATGCATAAGTATATTTTATAGAAGCATAACAAATTTGTACTACTGTGTAAAAGTATTCTTTGAAATGGTACCTAAATGCAAATATATCCTACAAAATATATCCATATTCAAATAAGAAGGAAAAAAAATCCTGCATGACAAAAAATTACTCTTATAGAACCTACACAATTATTGGAATATCATTACTAGCTACACTAGAAATTTAAATAGTACTAATAATTTGAATATATATATTTGTTCTCATGATATATATACATTCTCTCTCTCTCTCTCTCTCTATATATATATATATATATGTATAGAATATGTATATATATATATATATATATATATATGTGGTATAGAATGTATATATTTATATATGTATATGTAATATAGAATGTATATATTTATATATATATATATATATATATATATATATATATATATATATATAGATAGATAGAATATGTTATTGATTAAATATACAACATAACTTCATTATTCATGCTTCTAAAATTCTATATTAGTTATTTTTAATTCGAAAAAAATTTGCAAAATTATAAAAAAAACTAAATTTAAACTGAGGACCTACAATTAATTGTTGCTTTCTTTTTGTCCTCCATTTTTAAATGCTTGTGGTACAAGGATCCTAAATGGATGACAGTAATGGACTATCCAATAAAATGGAGTACCAGATCTTTCGATATATAACTGTAAAATCTGCCTCTACAAATAAAATAAGTGTCCAATACAATGGACATTAGGTCTCAAGAGGATATATATATATATATATATATATATATATATATATATATATATATATATATATATATACATATATACAGAGAGAGAGAGAGAGAATACTCAGAAACAGCCAAGTTAATATGAGATTAAATTTACATTTTTTTTAATTCATTCGAAATCTTTCATATAATTTAATAAAGAAGATAATTTATATAATAATACAAGTATAAAAACTTTAACTTTAATCAAACACATTATCTGTTTTTATAAAGAGACTAAAATCAAATATTCGTATAATATTAAACATGCCTTACTCTCTAGTCATATTTAGAATCCGATTCAAATCAAGTTGTAAAGATCTCGAAAGGAATAAAATAATTTTAGTCATTGACATGTTCATGGAGAAACTTACTGAATGGATTCCTTTATGTGTAATGGGTAACAACCATTAGCTCGAGCTAGAGATGTGTTTGTAATCCATCATTTTGACAGTTCTCGTTATAACGAAGGAAGTATTTCATTTTCTTAGATAAAAAAAACTGATTAACCGCTTCATGCAAATGAGTAAAATCAGTTGATATAAACGTTACAAAATAAGCTGTGACAGGCAAAGGTGTTATGTAAGGTTTAAGATCAAGTTGAATGTTTTTTGTATGATTAATAATTTCGGTTCTTCGGTGTATAAGCACGCTTCCGCTTTGTGCGATTACTTGAGATACATTTTCACTGAGAAAATGTAACTAAACCATCTTTTCCTTACAAGCGTATCTTTATTTTCGTCTGAAAAATACTGTACAAATGAGCTTCAACTGTATGTTTTGAGAATCATTTTTATATTTCATGGTTTTTTTTTTTTTTATAAAATCCATTTAAAGAATATAACGTCATCATTTCTTTTACATGAAGTAATTGACAGTATTCATAAGATATATAGCTACATCAATCGAAGAAATACTTTAATTTCCTTGCAACAGGATTATTAGAGTACATGTTTGTTAAATGTAATAACTAAAAGAAGTATTACTGTTAAGACGTTTTAAAGCCATTATTTTTTTTGTTTATTATATGCATCCATAATATATGCATCACTTGGAAAATGATGAAAATATTGTTTAATTAGAATATAGAATAATAAAACAATTATGCTTTGTAATAATGTTACCTGTAAATCCGATTAGTATCAAGCGATATGTATTCAAAGATTTCTTTGTTTTTTTTTTAAATACAATGGTTTGGAGATTTAACCCGTTTAGGACCGTGATTACGTATTCGTGATCGGACCATTCTCCCTTCAATGCCCATTGTATCGTATATGTAACGGGTGCTTCCGTGCTACCGGGTCCATGATCACACTGGTGTGATTTCTAAATGGAACGTTTTATTTGAATTTTTAACGGCCATTAGATGACTGTTGAAGTTTGTTTTATTTTCAAACATCGTTCCTCAGAGTCTTGACCTTCAATCCCCGCTTTTGTTTCCCCCTTCTTTTTTTGTTTTTACTGTTGGAACAGAGGATTTTGAAAATTTAAACTACTGAATTTGTTCGCCCTCTAGTTTTTTTTTTATCGGGTTGCGCATTTAAAGTGCTGTTATTTACAGTTCTCTAGGGTTTCCTTATATTTCGATTGAGTAGGGGGAAAATCATGAAATGTTTTTTGGTTAGGGTTGGGAGTTTATTTATCTTTCACATGATGGTATTTTGTATGTTTTGGATCAGTTTTATCTTTGCTATCATGGCGAAAAGGTTGAAATATCTAAATCAAGAAGATAATGTGTTATGTGCAAAAAAGGTTCCCTAAAAGAAAAAAAACGCAAGCCAACGTATTTTAAATGCAAAATTTGCAATGTAGTGCTTTGTTCAGAACAGTGTTTCGAAATGTATCATAAGCTTCAAAAGTCTTAAGTATCATTTGGTAATTTCATTTAATTTGTTTTGTATTTTTTTCTATTTAGTTCTCTAATATTTTACCTATATTTTAAATACTCCTAAATTAAAAAAAATATTGTCAGTTTTATTGTTGTTATTCTCGTTGCCATATAATTTTTTTTATCAAAATGAATATAATTTCTTTAAAATTCGCAATTATTTTTTTAAGTATCGCAAAAAAATTTACTACCGTATAATTAGATGCTATCAGTGATAATAATTTCTAAGTTCCAGCGTATTTAGTTGCAGGGATGATTTTATATGAATTCTTATATGAAATTAGGTTAAATGAGGAAAATCTTCCTATCCCTTGCGTGCTTAAACTTTCAAAGCGCACAGGACTGGGGCAGTGGTTCTTTCTCCTTTGGCCGGTCTAGAACGGATTAAAGAGCATATAATGAAAAAAAAATGACAAAAAAACCTTTTAGCGATATATTGCCTTAAATGCAATCAGTTTTGGCACTTTTTTTGAATTTTTTTTAATAATGAATGCTTAAGACTATTAATTAAAATTAATATGTGTAGCATCAGAAACATAATTGCAATTTTTTTTATTTCTTTTCCATTTGCAATATCTGAAGAATTCAAGCGTATAATAAGAAAACTTCCTCAACAATGAAAAGAAATATCGTTTCATGCGAATATTTTTCAAAATTTTGTTATATGGGCTAGTTTTTACAATTATTTGAGTCTCTTATAATCATGGTAATCCTTTTATATCCAGAGCTCGTTCAATATTCCCTTATTCGAATTTACATTATTAACATTTCATTTATCTGCATATTATAGAGGGGATGTATAACGTTTTTCTCTTCAACTGATCTTCGAGAACTTATATGAGATATTGTTTGAGTTGAGAAACCTCTCCCAATGAATGAAATGTAACTTGTGTAGAATAAATGGAAGCATTGAAATGTAGTGAGTAGAACTAGTGAGATATATTTATAAGCAACGAAGAATTTAACACGGCTGTTGGTGGTAGAAAGAATGACGAAACTATCAAAGAAGATTTCAGTATCACCCCTACACTAAATATTTAGCTATAGGAGCAAACATAGAGAGGGTATGCAAAGAGTTAGTGAGTAGAATCATCATGTAAAGTTCTATACTAAGATTTTGAACGATACGATTGATAAGTTTCAATACAGATAAGTACCTATAATAAATGATAATATTGAACGTTAAATTCAGATGAGGGTAGGAAGTAAACCCATGACGTGATTACCTATTTGTTTGTATATTCTAATAAACTCTAGTTGAGTTCTAGTCTGGTTTAAATTAAATATATAAATATGCTGTTCAGTGGATTAAGCATATTAATTTAGGATGGAATACTTGGTAATTATAGTATTTTGAAATGATTTAAATAATTCGAAAATTGTTTTATCTTTCATAACATTATTAAAAGTAGTTTTTTGTATGTTTCTTTTGGGTTCTGTATTCAAGCAAACATCTAAAAAAGGAGATAGATACGATGTATATTTTATTATAAGACTATTAATATTTCTTATTAATTTTATAATTTTTTATGTATGTAAAAATTATTGCAGAATGTAAATGTGACAAATATTTGATTGATTTTATTTACTTTGTTGAATAAAATGTACAAATTATTCCTGTCAGAGAAGGCGGGAGAATATAATTCTACTTTATTAATCATATGATTTACTGTGATGCGTCTTTTTTTTAAATGCGAAGTCTAAATGAAATTTTAACTGACAACCTATAACTTATTAACTTGATTTAAGTTCCTTTAATACCTTAATGCCAATCCTTCTCTCTGTTGAAGAAAGAAGATGCATTTGCCGTATGCATCTAATAGACTCAATTCTGCTTATATTTATTTTAAGATATAAATATTTTTATATAGGTTTATTTAATTTACTTTGAGTTTAACACGTTTTATATTTTTTTCCCGACTCCTTCTCCAATAGTTTTATTTTTTCTTCCCTCTTTCCCCTTCCAATTTCCTATTCCTACAAGCGGTGAAAAATAGTTAAAAGCGTGAGAAGTGAAATTTTTAAATAATCAAATAATAATATTTTATATTCTCTTACATTATTTCTGATATAATGTTTTAATGTCAAACAAAATTTTAGTTAACGTTTACATGTTCTTGGAAAAGAAAAGTTAAGCATGAAGCACACTTCATTGTCAATTGTGAATCATTCTTGCACCACATTCTTTACATCTTTTTTAGTTAGAAACTATGATTTATTTCTGTATCTTCACCTGTTGTAAATACCCTTTTCTGCTACATTGTTGTAAGAAATTTTTTCATCAAGTACAGTAATCTAAGGTTTAGTCAACTGCTTTCTAGGAATCTTTAGAAAATGGTATCGTTTGTATAGCTTGATTATAAAAGAAATTTACGCACATATAAAGCAACAAATGCATTTATAAAAATCACTGTGATAAAAATATTTTTCAATTAGGGGTCATCCGCTGAACACTATTTGATTTGCAGACCATCTAAAAATATTAATTTAATTTTTATTTTTACATGTATTTCTAAGCACATTATTAATGTAAGCCAGACCCAATCAAGTGAAGTGTCGATTTTTTTTTGTTGAAAATAAAACCATTCTAAGAACTTGAAAATATTTCAAATTTAAAAAATACATCTATAATGAGAAATCCTTAAAAAGATAAAATGTCATATAAAAAAACTCATATGGTTTCTTTCATGAAATACATTAGAGAAACGTGTCGGTTTGAATCTTTTAAGGTATGAGGGTAAAAATGGTAAAACAATAGTAATGACTGTAGAAATAATGTTATTTTTTCTGATTGTTTTTCTTATTCAAGAACCTTAAGATTCATTTATTTCTACATAAAGCGAGAATAAAATGTATTAAAAGAAAATATTTAGCTTCGAAAATATATTCTTTTATTTCTAAAATAGTTTCTCCTATGATCAGTGAAATTCGCTAAATGTCTTATTGAAGAACTGTCTTTAAAGCAATTAACATCTTGAGATATTTCTAGAGTTCTTAATGTTTCAAAGTAAATCTCGGATATTGCATTCAAATACCGCAATAAACACGTGATTCCTAGAAGCATTATTTTTATTGAAGCAGGACTTCTAAATATGTAAATGTAAAGCTACATTGGAATTTTGAATATAATCTCTGAGGCTCCTGCTCAATAGTTCAGTAGATGCTAATCATTCATACACTGGTAAGATTTTGAGTAGATGTTCTCCACTGATTGAAGAATTTTACCAATTTATAAGAGTATCAGGTTACTTTCCACAATTCAGTACTGACTGGTAGAAACACCAATAATTTACACCAAAGGTTTCACTTCTTATGTAGCGGCATCTGATCTACTGATCTGAGATCTTCTCCACAGTTTTACATCAGCATTTATATCCATCAAATAGATGACTCCATGTTGTCGTATTGTAAACATCTTGATGGTCTTTTTTAACAAGTATCGAATTCAACACTGTCTTCGCCCAGAAGCAAATTGTGAATCACTGACACCCTCTAGTTTTGTAGAGTTCGTCAGTGCCAGTGGCAGAACGGACGTAACTCAAGAAGGCGTGACACGTCTTGATGAAGCTCGTTGAAGGTCTAAAAGTCCATTCCATGTTTTCTTTATAAGTTTTGTGTGAGTGTTACATATTTGTAAAGTGTCATCATGTAATAAAATGTGATTGAGAATGCAAACAGAATTTCTCCCAAGCTAAGTAGTGTGGGAGTCCAAAACACAACATCCATTGCACTAATCTCATATTTATATCAAATAGGGCAAGAGAAGATAGATGTTGTCTAACTTTACAGAGTGTTTAATGCAATTTGGTACAGATAAAATGTTTTGTCGAGCATATTTGATTTTTTGTTTGAATACAGTTAACATAACATTCTTATGCAAATCCATTTCTTTGAGAGAAAAAAAAAGCTTGAAATACGCACCATGAAAAGATAGCATGAGGATTGTGCAAACATATTGCTTAAGCTTACAGTATTCATTAAAATGTAGTTTGGTACAGCAAATAAAACTTAATTTTTATCCAAAATGCTTGTATTCTGAAGTCTCATTGTAGTATATGCCAAAAGGCAGGTTTTCATAATTATTATTTTCACTAATGTTCATCTTTTCAAAGTGTTATAACTTAAAGGTCAGAGAAAGTGTCGGTAGAGGCATTTTTATAAAAGGGAGGAAAAGAAGCTGTAATGCTTCTGTGTTATATAAACTTTGAGTAAAAACAAAAAATGATCTTGAGTGAGTCTTTTATTATTAATCTCAGGTTTTTAACAATAAAAACTCAAAAAAAATAAAAAAAGAATAACGTAAAAAAAAAAACAGAAATCATTTCCATAGGAAAAGTTGAAAATAATATTCCTTTCACTAAAGTAAATCATTTATTCAAAAATGTTTTTAATTAATTTTACGAGTGAAAAATGCTTCAAAATAAAGCTAAAACTAACCACGTTCTTTCAGCTATCACAATTTGAGACAGACATCTCCCTCGGAAATTTCTAATATATTAAAACCTAACTCTATATTGATTCTGAAATTCGTTGCCAAGATTTCCAAACATGTGGACTATCAAAAAGGCACCGAGAAATCAATGTTTTTAAAGTTTTCAGGGTACTGAGTAGCATTAATTTATAGATAATATATTTTAACGTTAATGTTTTTAATTTTATTTTACTATACGTAAATTTTAATAAATATATCACTTATTATTTTATTGCTTAAATCTTTATTAATTTAAATTTTGTTTTTTTGTAGCTACAATTTGTGTACGTGTGTAATTTGTTATAAATTTATATACACGTTAAAATTATGTCTATTTAACACTACTAATTATATATCGCATTCGTCAAACGTCAGTGACTTATAGCTGTTTATCCTGACACCTCTCTTTCGAATGCGGTGCATCGCGCTTCTGTATTCAAATCTGTGTAGCAGTAGCCTATAGCTTTCACATGAAGCTTGGTAAACATGCACTGAAACTCAAAATGTATTGAAGGAAGTGTTTAGTAATGATGATGCTTTGTGTGCAAATAGGTTTGAGAGGTTTAAGCATTTCCGAGATGGCCGAGAAAATGTTGAAAATGATTCAAGCCCAATTCGCAATCGAGTCGAAATGGATGGCATTATCGAAAACATAGTAATGTGGTTCCGTCTGACCATCGGATTAATATCCTGGTGATTGCTGAGACTGTAGGAATCGACAAAAAATCCAAACAGGAAAATTTTACATAACTATTTCAACATAGAAAACGCATGTGGCAAAGCATGTGCCATGGAAAAATCATGTGCCTAAAACTCTCACTTTCAAACACAAAAACTCGAAAAATGTTTGTGCTGACACTTTGAATATCATTTAAAATGAACTAAACCTATTGGAAATGATAATAATGTGTAATGAAACGGGGTTTTATACGTATGATTCTAAGACGAAGTGTCTCTTCATGTACTGGAAGAGCCAATTTTCATCGAGAGGTAATGCTAAGAAGAGCAAATCAAAATTCAAAACAATGATGATTGTTTTTTTTCGATATTCTTGTAATTTTGTATCTTCATTTTGTTCCTCAAAAGTTGAGACTATTAATCAATATTACTACCTTCACGTACTAATATTAAGAAAAAAAAAGACTTCCCGAATTGTGGAAAGACAAGTGATCTCTTATGCCTGAGTAGAGATTTGTAGCGAAATGTAGTATCTCAGTGTTAGACCATCCGTTTTATTCGCCAGTTATTGTACCATGCGATTCCTATCTGTTTCTTCAGGTGAAATCTTTATTTAAAGGAATAGCAATTGAGTCTTATGAAGCTGTGAAATGGAAAGTGGAACGCGTCTTAAAGGAGCTGACGTAAGAATCCTTAAAGCACGTTTTCGAAAGATAGAAGATTCGAATGGATTGTAGCGACAGAAGAGATGTGTATATTAAAAGTGATGATAAGTATGCATATATGGAATCAAAATAAAATGTTTCACTGCGTCAGTTTCATTATTTAATTACCACACCTTTATTGATAAAGGCAAAATCTCCAAAATATTACATATATAAAGATGTTCAGGAAATAAATCTCAAAATTTATGAAGTAATACATTAAGGAAATAATCATTACTATATTATTGAGTAAAAAACATGTATAACAATTCATATAAATATATACAAATGAAACACTTCAAATGAAGAAATAATGAATAAAAATAAGATTCAAGATTTAAAAATATAAGAGTAACATTAAATACTATACACAAATTTCCAAAAGAAAGTTCATTAAGCGAAAATTAATATATGTACTAAAAGTATCAGTAAAATAGATCACAAAATTCCAAAAAGCAAAATAATGAAGGATAAAATAATTAATACTTTAAAAGGTTTCAGACTGTTAACTATAAGCTGAAATGTTACTGATGTAGAAGCCAAACTGTTTCGATCAACTTTATATTACATAAAACCGGTTATAAAATCGAAGATGCAATTGAACAGAGATCTCAGATATCAAATTCCTTTTAAAATCGTTTAAAAAGAAAACGAATTAACAATTCCAGTAAAATCCAAAGAGCTTTATAAGACATGGGGATAAAGTTACAAAATTATTACATAATGAAGTTAATAAGGATCGTAATATAAAATAAATAAGAAAACTAACTATGATCAGAACAGCATGTGAATAGTACCATCAATTACAGATGACATAATTTCTGCTCTAAATATGAAATGATTTTGCAAATAAATAAATAAATAGCAACGCCATTTACTAAATATTGTTAGAACGAATTGAAGGTCATTCAGATAATTATAATTTTTTCAAAATTTTAATATTTTTAATGAATGAAAAATTGGAAAATTTTATTATAAAAAAAAAACAAAAGCGATTTATAGGTATTGAATAAAAATTAAAAAATCTTATCTAAACAAGGAAATTTGCTTTTTAAAATTAGGAAGGCTAATTTAATAAGGATAGAAATAATTTTTATGCTAAATAACAATTTAAAAGTATAATGTATTTTAAAATTCTCATGTATCAAATTCGTTTTTAAAAATTAACAGGAAAATCTTTCTTTGCACATGTAAGATCGAATTGAATTAAATTATTTGAAATATTTTCACATATTAACCAATTTAATACATCTAAGTATAAAATTATACAATATGTATGTATATTATTAAACTTAAATTGCTATCAAAGAAAGGAATTTTATGATTAATACTCCTATTATCTAGAACTTTTAAGATAACATCTTAAGCATCTCTTTCTTTAGAATACATATTAATTTTATTCAGGTTTAAAAAAGAAAGATGAAATGATAAATCTGGTTTACATTCTCTTTTGAATTTAACTTCAAAATTAGGAAGGAATGGATTAGGAAGAAATGAAAGATGGAGCTATGTGGAAAATATATCAGCAGTATTCTGTTTCTTCTAGTGGACGACCTATTCAAATTTTTGTAAAAAAAATTCCGGGACTTACACCATATTCCAAATGAAATATTATTAATAGAAGTCCTATAACTTCCTGGAGATTTTTCATAAATGATACAATTTTGAATATCTAAAGAAATGTACAGAAGTTGAAGTAAGATCAAAACTAAATAATGAAACTTAAATCATTTCTCTCGCTGAACTGGATTCCCTTATTGCAATATTGTTTGTTCGAGGAGCGTTTTCTGCAAATGGAGTTTCCATCTCTAGCCTTTGGTCAAAGACCTGGGCATACAATTTATTCCCTTCACCAATGAGCTGGAACAGATTTTTAGAAATCATGCGATATATGCGTTTTGACATACAAATTTTAAGATTATATAGATTGAAAAATGATAAATTTGCACAAATATCAGAAGTTTGGAATACATTCATGGAAAATTGTCTTATATGTTACAAACCAGGAGAAAACATCATTGTAGTCATATTTAGGGAAAGATGATTCCAAATCAAAAGATTTAAGTGTTGGAGAAAATGTTGCTCTTAGGTTAGTACAGCCTTATCTTAAAAGAGGTAGAAGTATAACAAGTGACAGTTTTGTTTACATTTCTGAAAATTTTTGAAAGCATACAAAAAAGGGTTTCAGATATATTGAAATAATTAATAGAGCAAAAGGAAAAGTTCCAAAAACATTTGAAGAAAACAAAAATAATTATATTAAACAACCTTCATGACGCATAATAACACCATTCTTGTTTCTTACCAACATAAAAATACAAAACTGTACTTCTTCTTAACACATTGAATTCTTCATTAGAAATTACTCAAAATGTGTGAGAAAAACTCTTTAAATAATAAATTTCTATAATTCCACAAAATTTGTCGTTGTTTGAATCGATGTTGTAGATAGATTCCGTGAAAGAAAATATTCCGTGAAATCTGCATTAAGGCGTTAGCCTATGCATGTTTTTTTCGATATTTTAGATCTAGCGGTGGTTAATGCATGAAAAGGTTTTAAAGAGACGTCAAGTTTTAATCTGATCAGAGGAAACTATATACTAAAATTAGCAGAGGAGCTATGAGAAAAATATATTGCAAAAGAAGCAGTTATCCGTCCATGTACTTCGCCATTAGTTTCAAAAAATCGAAAATGTTCCTAGATAAAGCAATGCAAAAACATTAAAACTAATATTGTATGTGAAAAGTGTTCAAAATTTGCATGCGGATTATTCACAGCAAAAAAAAGAGAATTAAATAAAGACTATAGCATTCTGTGCGAAATCTTTCTGGTAAAATTAGTATAATGTAAGTAAAATGTCACGCATATTACGTTTTATTGTGATCTAATATCTTAATAATCTGTAAGAACATTACGAGATTTAAATTAATTGAAATATAAGTTATTTAAAATATATTATTTTCGCATTTCATTTTATACAACCGGCATCTTAAAGTATGTATTCTGCAATTAGACATTTATAAATATTTTTAAAGATAATTTACCATTAACTAAATTTCATATTACATAATATTCTAGAAGTTAAATTTAATAAAGCATTCAGTAAAAATCATTGTATCAATCATGAAATACTTTATATTCTGTCTGTATTACCATAAAAATTAAGATTAACATGACTACAGTCCATGGATCACATTATACCCACCCCGGTAGTTTTAAGTATACCGAGAAATGTGATAATTCTAGTGTTAAATTAAAAAAAAAAATCTTCGAAGTTATAACTATAAATTAAGTAAATCTCTATCACTAACACAATTAAAAATTTCGTAGTTAATTTTAGTAATAATAGTTTTATTAAACAATTTGTAATATTTCGTAAAATCTTTTGCAAGATTGACTGACTGATTTTATTATCGTCGCAGAGAAGCAACACGAGGGTAATTGGTAAATGACCTTTTAAATTTGGCCCTCTATCAAGTGACAAGCACAAACCATGAGATGACACCTCTCTCTCCTAACTTTCACTCAATGCTAACAGGAGGACTTTGAACCTCGAAATATTTAACGTGCATCATCCTTGGTTACATGGCGGGTCTTTGGTGGCATCAAAGCTCGAATCCAGGACTCGTCGAAAACTGCCAGTCGTGAGTCCGGCCTCTAGGCTACAACGGTCACCCTTTTGCAAGATTTTATCAGGCTAAGAAATGTATGTATTCAAAGTAATCTTATAACTCATTAATATAACAATTAATGAACTCATCTTGAAATTAATTTTGAACTTTTTAGATCTCTAAGCGCATTGCTTTCTATTTGATTAAAATTCGAAAATATTTATTCCCTTATTTAATATAAAATTTATAATATTTTATAGCTTAAATAGGTAGTAGTAAATCGTATTCAATAATAAAATAACTTAAAAAATTTCAATATTTAAATTGTTTTTATTTATAATAGTTTTTATTGTTAAAAATTAAGTCAGAAGCCTATAACTTTATTCATTTTGTCTCTACGATTTTTATCACTAATCATATTTAGTTTACCTGTATTCACACATGTTGCTATTCTTTTATATATTCTTTATAATATATACATTTGCATACATTTTTCTTTAAATAATTACATTTATTATAATAATAGACAAAATGTCCCATATTTTTATTAAATTTAAAATTATTCTCTATTTTTAAGATATTCACAGGAATTAGTTTTTGGGCTTTTTTAAGAATTTTGTTAAAATATATTTAATGCAAGGATTTATTCATAAATATAATATTTCAATATATTAATTTTTAATATCATTATTATAGTCACCAATTTTAGAATTATTAGCAAAAAATTTCAAATGTTCTTAACAATATGAAGACAAGAACTATCTATTTTATTTATATTAATAAGAAAAATCCCTTTAAATTTTAATTTCTTTCTTCTTCATAATAAAAGGAAATAAATTATTTCATTTAATATTGAAGTCATTTTCAAATTTATTATTTAAACATAATTTTTATCTGTAATAACATCTTGTCTGTACATTTTCTTCGGTTGTGTCTTTATCTATATTTCATTTTCTTATTAACTTTTTTGGAGCCATTGAATATGTTGTAAACGAAGAATTCCCATGAAAAAACTTTTTATTATCATTTTACTCCTACATTTTTGAGTCATATTTTTATTTAAGAAATTTAAGACTATGTAGGTAAATAGTATTCAGACTCTAATATATAATACCTTCTACCATAACCTTCAATTAAAGTTTGGCACTATTGTAATATTAGTTAAAGTTAAATTTAAATTTATGAATAGAAAAATGACTAATATCAATGTTCTTCCAAATTTTTTATGTCCCTAAGGTTATTAGTATCATGCTTCTATGTTCATCAATACGTATATTTATATTATTAAAATTTGACCAATATATTTATAATCATTTATTTTACATTTAAGTAAAAACTGTCATAAGGTTTACAAAAAATAAATAAGGAATTAATATGAAATTATTCATTAGTAATCATTTTACATGCTTTGCACCTATTATTTTATTCTAACTTAACATTTTTAAAATTAAAACTGCAATTCAAATTTTGTATATAATTATCCTTATTATCATAACAGTTATGATATCGATGAATAATTTTATTATAATCCTATTTACGTTTATCTTTATTATTATAGTATATTTTTGGTTTTTAATTATTATAAGTCTGTATTTCTGACACTTCCTCGTTCATTAATTTTACTATAGCAATTTTATGTCTAAAATCATAATTGTAAGCAATTCTATCTCTACTTTCAACAACAAAAATAAACAT
>BMAW01048207.1:17187-31205 GCA_019974015.1 Nephila pilipes
TTGGGTTGGCAACTAAGTCATTGCGGATTTTTTTAGAAAATCAAAGACAATTTTTTCATGGAACTAAATAACTTTATTCTGTAATGTATTGCCCATTTTGATCAATGACCTTTTGCCATCTTTCAGGCAGCATCATAATCCCACGTTCATAAAACTTCTGGTTTTTATTAGCAAAAAACTGAATCAGGTACGATTTGACATCATCATCATTATTGAAATTTTTACCATTTAAGGAGTTTTGTAAAGATCGAAATAAAAAGTAGTCATATGGTGCAAGATCAGGACTATATGGTGGATGTGGCAAATCATCCCAACCAAGCTCCAATAATTTTTGCCGAGTGACCAAAGATGTGTGTGGCCTTGCATTGTCATGATGGAATACAACACCTTTTCGATTTGTCGATTCGGGCCGCTTTTTTTCAACTGCATTGTTTAATTTCGTTAGTTGTTCAATGTAGACATCAGAATTGATCGTTCGGTTGGGTGGTAAGAGTTCAAAGTAGACAATTCCTTTGTAATCCTACCAAACTGATAACAAAACCTTATTTTGATGAATATCAGCTTTTGATGTTGTTTGAGTGTGTACACCTGGCCTGCTCCACGATCTTTTCCGCTTGATATTGTTGTAAACAACCCATTTTTCATCGCCAGTTATCAGTCGTTTTAAAAATGGATCATTTTCATTACGTTTCTTTAGCAAATCGCAGCTGTTAATGCGTTGCCTTAAATGCGTTTCTTTCAGTTCGTGAGGAACCCATATATCGAGTTATTGAACATAGCCAAGTTGTTTTAAGTGATTTTCAATGCATGTATGTGATACATGAAGCTTCTCTGCAATCTCACGTGTTGTACTGTGATGATTCGAATCGATTATTGCTTTGATTTGGGCGTCATCAACTTCAACTGGATGACCAGAGCGTTTTTCATCTTTGAGTGAAAAATCACCAGAACGAAATTTGGCAAACCAATTTTGACACTGCCGTTCTTTTAAGGCTTCGTCACCATAAACATCACAAAACTTTTTATGAGCTTGCGATGTGTTTTTCCCTTTGCGGAAATAAAAAAGCAAAATATGACGAAAATGTTCCTTTTGATTTTGCATTCTTCAACGAAGGCTAAGCGAAAACTACGCAACCGATCAAAAAACTTTTTTTACTGATTGACAGCTGAATTGCCAACTATCAAATAATAAAATATGTTTTACATTTGTACTACGTCTGCAAACCTAAAATTGAACTGACGCCATCTATGAGTGAAATCCGCAATTACTTAGTTGCCAACCCAATATATATATATATATATAACCTCTCACTCGATTCATCATTTTAATATTTCTCATCGCCACCTGAATTATAAACCTCTATTTTATGAAATCCACAAAATAGCATCATAAAAATTAAATCATAACTAAAAAAAAGCAGCTCCAATTATAAATATAGATTTCACTTAAATAAACAATCAACTAATCATGTAAGAAAACCTATTCATGAAATTAAATTGCAAAATGAAAGTTATATATATATATATATATATATACATATATATACATTCTATAACAAAAAAAATGACACACCAAGAAAAAGCTGCAGACGGAGACAAAAATTGGTGGATAGGATAATTATGTACAGAATAGAAAATGATTACAATTTTAGAAAACTTGAATGGTTTATTTCAGACAAAGCAACGAGCTCAATAAGGTGTTGACTCACCTCTAGCCTGGATGCAAGCTGCCACACGTCATGGCATAGAGTCATAAAGCTTTCTGATGGTCTCTTGAATTATTTCTTGCCAAATTTGCTGCAGTTGTCGGACAATAATATCATCATTTCCTGCTAGATGCAGTCGCCTTCCCATCATATCCTAGACATGCTCAAATGGAAAGAGAACTAGCTGGCCAAGGAAGTGTTTGACAAGCTGTAAGAAAGTTTATATCAACGTGTGCCGTATGTAGTCTTGCATTATCTTGCTGAAAAATAATGCCAGGGTACTGCAAAAATAAGGGTAGCAAAACAGGTCTCAAAATGTTATCGACGTGTCACTGTGCTGTACATTTGTGTCTAATAACGGCCAAAGGGGTCCGGATACCAAGAGAAACGGCACCCCATGCAATAACTTCTGCTTGAGGGCCTGTGTGGCGTGGAATAGTGAAAGCAGGATTGGCACGCTACCCTGGGAGTCTCCAGACATGTCTTCGATGATCGTCAGGAAACTGTTGGAAGCGAAATTCGTCGCTAAACACTATACTTCCCCAGTCAGCATCATTTCTACCTGATCGAGACAAGCACCACTGTAATCTAGCTCGACAGTGTGCAGACGTGAGTGGCAGGTAGCATAGAGGTCGGGACGAGAGTATATTTTGCTCTATTGGCCGTACGTGAATAGTCATGGTGGACATTCGTGTGCGGGTCGCGCATCTGATGGTTGATAACGATAAATCAGGCACTGTAACAGCTGATCTGACAATCACTCTATCCCTCTGATCTGCTGTGCCCCTAAGTTGACATGAAGACATCTGAATCTGGCAATGTTCACCCATTCTTGCTAGTATCCTCTGATTGCCGCATCGCTTCGACCCATATGAAGAGCGATTCTCCGATTCACCCAATCTGCCTCTTTCAATCCAATAATACTACATCTTTCAAACTCTGACACTGGCTCCTAATAATCTCAAATCCTGTGGTGAGAGTCAGAGTGAGGTATTTTTTTCAGTCGTTGAAAGGTATCCTAAATAGTAATGCAACAGAAAATTTTATCATCAGATTGATAATCGCTTCTTATATACACCTGATGAGTCCGCAGTTCCGACGCAAAGTATCTCCTGCTATTCATGAATTGGACACCAAATTTTAATCCTTTGCATATTCAGTCCAAATGTTGTTGAATACATAATTTCATTGCAATTGGGCAACTCCTTCTTGGTGAGTTGTTTTTTTTTGTTATAGAGTGTATATATATATATATATATATATATATATCAAATTTGAAAATCAGACAGAAAATTAAATATTTATTAATAAAACCAAGTATGAAACTCTTTTTCTTAACTATAATTTTTCAATTTTATAATTTGGATTTTTATGGAGTTTCTGAAATAGAATTAAATATTTTATTTCTTTTAATATTATAAAATAAATAGGAATTTGGTGAAGTTTGGTCCTGATTCATTCCAATCTCAAATAACTAGGATATTATCTCATAAACCGGTATGTATCTCGTATTTATTTCAAATAATTAATATAATTTGAAAAAAATGCGACAATTTTAAAGTAAAAGAATCATTTGCATTTTAGGTTACAGTAAAATTGAATAAAACTTTGTAAAATATTTTTAAAGGAAGACCCGATCTTTTATTATATTGCTTTCAAAAATGAATATTCAATTGAAAGGATATCAGTTTTACGAAAGTGTTTCAAAAATATATGGATATCAAATATATGTAATTTCATTTTAGGAATTTATTACATATTGAGGAAATAGAAATGGTATAAATTACGTAAAGGTAGAGGGGAAATTGGATTATCAACATTTATTGCTTTTAAATTAATTAATTAAAATAAAATCGCCCATATCTATCAATATTTAGAAAAATTATATAGGAGTAAAAGTTGTCATTTTTCCTAAGTAATTTTACTAGAAAAAACTATAGAATAAAAAAAATCCAATCCTCATTATTTGTGATAAATTTTAAGACTAGTGAAGTATTTTCACTATGAAAATCTTGAAAGTCATAAAAAAAATCATGAATAATCGTTATGGCTGTTATCATTATTAACATTAAAAATCAAACAGTACCAAGATTTACACTTAACTAAGATATTTAAATGTATTAAAAATGCTAAGCATCCAAAAAGAGTTTTATTTTTAACTTTGTCAGACAATTGTAACTATGTTATTATCGAGTTGTTTAGATCCAAATGGAATGAATGTCATTAATATAAATTAGTTTTCCTTAACCAGGAGAGAGAGAGGGTTTTCAGTTTAACAAAACTAGTACAAAAGTAATTTGTTATACTTGTTTCGGAATTCCTTGCTATTTTTATCACAATTCTTCTATTTTTTTTCTGTTCATTAATTAAAATATAGAATCCGTTAGAAGAATGCTTATAAGAGAGGTTCTGAATCATTGAGATATTTGTAGTAAACAATCCTTACTAACTTTATTTGATTAATTATTTTGTGATAACTAATTAGGAAAGTCAGTATTTAATTTGTTAAAAGATATTGCAATAAAAAAGGTTACTATTTAACTATTCTGAATTAAAATATATTTCCATTACAAAATAAAAACCAAAGCATTTGAAAATAACTTGAAAATACAAAAATAAAATATTACATCTTCATATACTTAAAATAGTTTTATTTGTTTCTATCATTTGAAGACTAAAGTTTTATTGAAGTACATGCAAAAGAAGAAACAAATAATTCATAAAGGTTTTTTTTTTTATAAAAAGTAATATAATTTTATACAGATCGTGTTATTCTGATATTAAAATCAAAATCTCATCACTTTTAGCATATTGTAAAATCTAAAATAGTTTTCCCTATACATTAATCTTTTATAAAAAATGTTACAACATAATATCTTATAATTTATTAACATAATGAATAGTATTAAAATTGAGCTTAAATTAAATTTTATTACAATTAAAGCATCTTTTTAATCATGGTGCTCAAAATTCTTTGTTACAGTCAGTAAATTTTAAATTCAAACATCAATGCAATAATGATATCTTATATCTTAGACAAATTTCAACACCTACTTGGAATTTACACATTTAGGTACATATCTAGCAAATAAATTACATTTGAAGTTGAAAAAGGGTTTGCTTAAATTTAATATCTTAGGGAAAAAAAATTAACATGCATTCACAAAACGGCAGATCAAAGAAATCCACCGAGTAATACTTTCTAGGAACGTTCAAGGTAAATTATAATGAATTTCCTGTTTTCAATTAGCGATGATTCATTGATGAAACATTCCTTTTTGAAACTTAAGAAATAGTTATCTTGCATATTTAAAGAAACAAAATATTCAAAGAATTATCATTTATGAAATTCTTTTATATAGGTAAGATTTCAATTTTTTAACATAAACTGTGATTAAAATAATTTTTTTCACAGTATATGCGGCAGAATTAAGTAAAATTTAAGAAAATTCATATACTTCTTGTTGGTAAAGAAAAATAAAACGATATTTTAAAATAAAGAAAAAAAAAAGTTAGAATAACAACAAAATCAATTTAGTATTACATTATTTTTATTTAATTTTTACTATGAATGGGAAAATAAACTTGATGGATTTAAGAGTTTCTAATTTTCTTTTCGATAATTTGAAGGAAACTATTTTGAATATTTAATCTTAAAAAATCATTTTAATTGCTTGTTAATTAATTTTTATTTGTTTCCTTGAATATTAAATTGTTCTCAATTTCCGGAAAACTAGTGCTGGAATTTTTGTCGAACTCTGGAACTTACATGTTGTAGATACAAAATTCGTTTCCACAGAAAGTCGTCATTTAGAACAGCCTTTACAGTGTTTAAGTTTTTCTTTAGTATTTTAATAATATTCTTTATGTGAGATTTCAACTAATATGTTATCTTTTTGTCAGAGATATTTTGATATTTTGTGGGTTATTGTATTATTATTATCTTTGTCTTCAACCACATTCTTATTTAAAATAATGGAAATAAAGCTTTTAATAGAAACTAAATTTACCTTACGATGTGCTCAAAAGGGAGCATTGAAAAAGAAACTAAATTTGCTTACATAAAATATCTCTTTTTAAATTAATGCATTCAGAGAAAAAGACGTATTACATTTAAATACAGCCATACTACAGCCAGACACTTTAGCAAGTGATTAAGAAAACACACTTGAAAAATTATCCAAATATTCATAATATTTATTTATATAATCAAATATACAAGTACAAAGGAACTCATCCGTAAGGGAATACCACCTCTTCTAAAAAACGCAAGATATTGTTGTAATTATAAAAATGTTCCATTGAATTAATTAAATTTAATTTGCTTAAATTATGATTTACATAAAAATACATTATTCTCGGTAAAATGACAAGGTACTTTTTTTTAGCAACGAATATAATTAAACATAAAAAATGATTTTTATAATATTCCATACACTGAATTAGTTTAAAGTTTTTGAATTTATTTATTTTTATTTTTTAATTCGTCTTTTATTGAAGTAAAGTTAAAACTTTAAAAACAATAAAAATTATTCTAATTTAATCTTTGAGATTTATTAATTTTTGCATTTATTATAACTTTTAATTTTAGAGTTAAGCGTTATTTTTTTCTTTATATACTTTAATTAATTTAATTATAATATATTAAAAATAATTTACATTTCGTTTTAAGGGAAAATCATTTTATCACTAACTGATTTATTTTAACTTATAAATTTATCATATTACTTCACGTCTTCCGAATCTCTCTCTCTCTGATTACGGATTAATTTCATTATTACTTATCAGAAAATGGTACGAATGTCATTCTCATTATAGTTTGATATCATTAATACTTACAAGAAAATAGTACATATCTCATTTTTTGATGATGTAAGAAGAAGGGAAAAAACCATGCTAGTAAAAATTACAGCAGTATATTTGACATTTCCTTCGAATTAATATGTAACTTATTAACAAATAATTCATTAATGCTAGCTATAAATTGATGTTCTGTATGTATTTTTCATTCATATCTCTGTTGAATTATTTTAATTACTAGATAAAAAATTAAATGATTTTATATATCATCTATTTACAAGAGTCTGAAGAGATTTGCATGGCTACAATATTCTTGTTCTAAATGTTCAGGAATAATAATTGTTGATCCTATATGCATAAATAATAAATAATAATCGTTAAAAATACTCTTTCTGTTATAATATAAATTCATATATAAGCAAATAGGAATATTTTGCATTTTTAATATGTTATTTTCTATATTAAAGAGGTGCAAATGTAAAATGAAATCATACCTAGAACTCTTTATTTTTCATTATAAAAATATTTGTGACAGTTGTCTATTATTATAAGTATAAACCTCAAATAAGAATATTTTCAGCCATGAAATACTCTTGTGTTATAATATATAATGATTTTCATAATGTTGCTCGACATTTTGCCAAAATTATATTTTTTAAAATATAATTATTAAATTCAAAGCGCCTCTCAGGATTCCTCTTTTGATTGAAAACACATATCATATATATGAATACAATATAAAAAGACACACATATATATTATTTTAATAACTTATTTTAAAATTTCCTAACAGGAAGAATAATTGGAATGCATGTATTTTTTTTTTCAAAAGCAATATATTTTACAACAAATTTTATCTGTTTTTTTTTCTTATTTTCATTTTATTTATCAATTCTTTACTTTATATTATCTTCCTTATATATTGTTAATATGAGGGTTTGTAAAAGTATTTTCAAAAAGAACAATAGAATTTAGTACCTTAAAAAGCTATAAATATTTTGAAATCCTTTTGAATAACTATATATTATAAAATATAGATACAATATAAAGTACATATTATGAATTATAAATAAGAAGTTACGTGAATATAAAAAAGTAAATATTGTAGTAATTTAAATTCTGTATAAGAGGTATTATTAGCTATGGTTATTACTTTTAAGTACGAATAGAGTATTAAAATAACTGCTCTTTATATATATATATATATATATATATAGAATTAATTGTAAAATGATGTAACTCAAGAAAAAAAAAGGCAGAATGAAAGGAAAATGATTGTTGATATATAATGATGCTTACAGTATATAAGGTACTAAGAGTCGGATAAGAAAGCATGGAGTTCAAATTACAGTCGCCGATCTCCTTCGATAGCCCATCTAAGGTTGTGCAACATTATTTAATGTAAAATTTATATGTTCTTTCATCAAATAAATTTATTTTATTTTTAAGCTTCTTTATATGTACTTAATTGAGTAATTCAATATAAAATTATGGAATTTGTTTCTTTTTTATTCTGTGCATCTTAAAACTATAAATTTCAGTTATGTTTAACTTTTATCTACCTTGATAACTTATATTATATAATATTACTAAAAGAGAAAAAGAAATTTATACATTTTTCCTTCCGATAAGTCTAGAGCTCCCTTCTTTGATATGTGTTCAAGTATAATTTCTGTTGAAAAATGAAACATTATTTCTAATTAACTGAATTTAAAAAAAAATTATCTCTTTTTTATGAAATAAAGACAGCTATCAACAGAAACTGATAAAGGTGAGCAGACAGTATAGTTTGAAGATTCTATTATTTTTTTAATTTAGCAATATAAATGAAAATGGATTTTCTGTTATTTTTATAAGAAAAAATGTCTGGTTAGCATTTAAAATAAGAATACTTTTTTCTTTCTGCTACTTTATATTCAAAGAAGTCCTCAGAGTTTGGTGCTTTCGTAAAAAAGAACAACAATATTTTGGTATAATAATATTCAGTTTTATTGCTGTACCTTGAAACAAAAATAAATATTTTTCATACTGGCTTCTAACGTATTCCATACTGTTACTCTTGTGTATCATGTAAATATGAAACAATAATACAACGGATGTTCAGAATTTTGAAACATTCTAAGAACACGGATTTCCTTGGAATATATAACAGTATCTGTCTTTGCTTTTTCAGCTGAAAAATTGAAAGATAAAAAATGTAACTATTCATTGCACAACGCATGTAAAGAATACTACTACCTTCCAAAAATTGGGAGGAGGTAAAAGAATAAACATTTCTTTCATAAAAACAGACTTACATACACAAAATCTATCAGTATGTTGTTTAAACACACATCAAATAAATTTTAAAAAAACAATCTATTTTTTTAAATTTTCTAGCTAAATTTCATCTTTAATTAAAACTTCATATTTACCATTTTATCAAATATGTTTTGAGCTTAAAGATGATGTTCTGTGATCTATATATATTATGTGACCTAGATATTTTGTGTAATTCTATCTCGTATTGTCTTTTAGTAATTATATCTCCCATTTTCTTCTTCCTATTATTTAAAAAACACATGCAAGAAAAATAGTTTCTTAAAATTATTTTTATTTTCAGTACTTCATTAGCATCTGCGGGAACGCACACACATATATGTGGGATGGCAGATGTTACTATTTATTCTAATTAAAGAATCAAACTTTGAATTAAGACTCGCACATTTAAAATTGACGTTCCACATTAACATAAAGTTTCACACAGTGGACGAGACATTTCACAATAACATTTAAAACATTAAAACAATCTTCTTCAGCTTCTTAAATCATAAATTGTCTTTAATTTCCAAAACAGCTAATAGTTTATCTACGAGACATCAACAAGGGCATCTACTTCGTTTGAATGACTCAATTCGACTCTCCTTCAAGAGAGGGCTCCCTTCAGTAGCAGTGGCGGCGCCCTGTATGATCGGGTGTTTCTTCTACAAACCCATATATAACAATATATATTTATGTGTGTGTGTGTGTATAATCTATGTAGCATGACTTGCATAACTACTTTTATCGTTATTTTTACTTTCTTTTAATAATCACAAAAATCTACTTTAACTCTCCGCTCAAATTTAACTGCAGCTGTCGCTTTTACTTCTTATAAAGTCGACTAAAGTGGGCTTTCTTTCGGAGCAGCGACAAATATAAACAAGTATAAAAGCAATCTTTTTCGCGCTCTATTTTTTTCTTTTGTTTCTTACTTAATTTATGAAACGCTTCCGCTCTGCAATGAACATCAATTATGAATTCAGAATACTGAATAGTGATGATGATACGATTTGCAGACTCGAAAAGTCGCATGTCAATCTACTCATCTATCAAAAAATTATTTGTATAACCAAGCGATCAATGGCAAGATGAACTCTTTCTGGAACTCGAATCCGTTTTGTCCATCCTGTGAAAAAGAACAGAACTCCAACCAGATTTCACCTGGATATCTTTTTTGGAAACTGTTGCAATGACAAGTATTGATGTGTCGAAAAAGTTTACCCAAGTAAAAAAAAATGATAACACCTGATTAATCATCTATTTTTATTAAGAATGTGTGTTCTATATCACCGTTTGTAAGATTTATACAGAATTCTCATTTGTGGAACTATGTAAACATAAATGTGTATATATTCTAAATTCTGTTCTGATATATATTAGACTATGAGAAAAAATTGACTTCGATTAAAATCGCTTCAGAAAAAAAGGCTTAAGTTCTACCCAGTCAACTACTTTAAAGAACACTTACACTCCTGTTAATTGGTTTTTTTTTAAACGAAATTTGTTCTTCTCTTGGATGCTCCACATTTCGAATAAAGTTAAGTCTTGCATATATGTTTTCCCTAATAATTAATCCAAGAAAATTTATAAGAATATAATTTTTGAAGTAATAAATGTTTCCTTTTGTGTTCATACTAGTTTCTGAATTAAATCTATTTTAAAACCGAATTCCGTTAATGTTTAAATTTTGGAAAAAGTATTGTAAAAGAGTGCTTAGAAAAGGTATATGATGCTTATTATAAGATTTGATTTATTCTTCTTTTGAAAATTTTGCAGGATATCTCAAATTGGAATATAAGTAATTATGTTAAATTTGCATACTAATGTCAATTAAGAATGTCAGTTAAGCTATCGAAAATATCTTTCAGTCGAAAAAACCACATTTTACAAAGGAAGGTGTAGATAAAATGCCAGGAAAAAGATGGGAGAAGATCGTACATAATAGTAGTGAATACATGAAACTTAGTGTAGCTTTGTTATTTAATGAAAGCAAAATAAACTATCGGTAAAAATTAAAGTTATTTACGACTTGACTTGTGAGTGATGCAGCAAGGATCTTTAAATTAGTCTAATAAATTCAAAAGATAAGAAATGCATATTAATATTTCAAGATTCTGTCTAGTTGCAATAGACAGTAATTGAATGAACTTTAAATAAAATATTTAAGTTATGCTATTTTAATGATGTTTGTATATTAAAGATATCTACAGTACGTGTTTCCTATTAATAAAGTAAAGCGAATATGATCTTTACGTAGCTGTCAAACTCCAAGGTATTGAATTTTCTCGATGACTCTAGTGTGTTTATTAAATCTTTTTAGAATGTAACATAATCATTGTACGAATAGATTTCTGAATCTTTACCATTACATTTACCACATTAATTCACAAAATTTTTCAAGGGAAAATAAATATGTTTTTATTAAATAATATGTAAAAGGAGCTTTTTTTCTTTCATTCATCTATTATTATTTCTTCTCAGAACCTTCTTTTCTTTATAAATTTGTTTCGTAGAATAAATTATGTTTCTTGATCCAAGAAAGTTTCACATTAATTCTCAAAATACTTATTCTTTTCCTAATGCAAGATAGACTTGACACACAAACATAAGAAATTGTAAGAATTTATGTATTATCTAATTAGCATTTTAGTTTAATTGCATACATAATGTAAATAAGTGGTTTTAAGTGCTTTAGAGTATACATTTCTTGACACCAAGTTTTGTATTTCAAAAATATCTCCTTTTTTTCACTTACGATGTAATATGTATTTTGTGTTTTTTTGTGTATTTTATGAAAAATTAGAATTTTATTTCCATCTTAGAAATTCTCCTACTTTTTTTAATCTTTTGTGTCTTGACAGTTACTATTTTTCTCTTTCCATATGTAAATCACACGTTTAATGTATCACATTTAAATTTATTTTTGAATAAAATTTTATTTTATTTAATTGCTTAAAAAACTTTTTCCCTTTTAAGAATTATGATATATCTATTTTTCTGAATCAAAGTCATATATTATGTATTATTTTTGATTAATATTATAATAAATATCAATATTGCCTTTTATAAAAATTTATAAGAGGCAATAGAGAGTAAAGTTTTTAAACGATAAACATTAAATGTAAACTTTGAAAATTGAAGCCAGTGGGACTTGTGCATTATTTTTTAAAAAAAAAGTTTTATTTTTGACTCGATAATATACTTTTATTTATTTATTTTGATGTAGCATAACCTAAATTTCGAAATTTTTAGATCGGTGCAAGTAATCTGAATAAAAAATGAAACTACAACGTTTGAAAAAATATGAGGTAGTAATAAGGTTCGTATTTCTTTTTAAATAATTGTTTCAATGTGATATGTTTGGGTACATAGTACTAAAGGCTAAATATTATTTACAGATAATCAAGCTCTATTGCATGCTATATTGATGCTGAATTTAGTTTACATACTGCTAAAGAAATTTACAAATTTCTTTCCCGGCTTATTGTCACCAATTGTAATGCTAGTTCAACAAGAATTGAGTTATTGATTAAGGAAACATTGATATAATAACACGTACGTAATAAATTCACATAAAGAATATTAAATATATCTGTATATATTTAACAATTCAGGGTATATAAAATTTACAATGATTTTTCTTTTTATAAAAAGGACAGAGAAAAGTCTCCAAACCCCAGGTGATATACTTTATTTTATAGTTCCTTTCCATTTAAATAAATATTTTTAAATGGAAGCATATAGCAATTAATTGAGCAAAAAGGTATTAGACAACTTTAACTTTAATCGACATTTTTGGCTTTTTGACAAAGTACAGCATTCATATTCTTATAAAATGAATATAATTTGACGAGGTTAATGTGCACTCGCGTTTTGCTAATTAGTTTCTAAGAAGAAAAAACAAGGAAACTTAAAGTGAGCTAAAAATGTTGTAATTAGTTATTTTCTTCAAAAGGAAAATTAGAAATTTATTTTGTTGAAATTTAACAAATTCCCTGAACAACCATGCATAACATTAATAGAAAGGTTTAATTAGAAGAAATGTTGAAAAATAAGACCAGAAAATGAAAAAAATATCTGAAGCTCATGAAAGATGGATTCGAGGAGGTTAAGAAAAAAAAAAGATAATCTCGTCCATGCATCTAAATTATCAAAAACTGTAGAAAATTACACAAGAAAATTAATATAATTTAACTTACAATGCGAAATACTTTGAAAACGTCCAATTTTCACTCAAGGTCTCTCCAAATGTAGCCGTATATCTCCAAGAAAAATAGGCTGGTTAGATTATAATTTGCTAAATCAAAAATTAACGAAGTCAACAGGTTAATTGATGGATGCTATATTTGCTGATGAACCAATACTTTTAGATACAATGACATAGTTATTGCGAATAGAAAGCAAAAATAGAGCGCATGGTTCCAACGGTAAAGCACTGTGGTAAGGGATCGTGTTGCGAGCATGTATGGGAACTTCGAAGATCAAATTTTTGTTTTTAATACAAAATATGACCCAGTATTCATATATCGATATTCTGAAAGAAAATTTGCTTCAAAGTACAGATTAGTTTACTCTTACACAAACAAAAAAATTCATCAGGATAATGGTCCACAATGTTCGATTCTGTTCGAAACGTTTGAATCCGTTGCAGAATTATGTAAAAGTTATTAAAAAACTACAGTTTAATCTCAGAACTTAAATACAATAATATTCTTAAAAATCATTTGGATTACATACTACGTAAAAGTCCTTTTTCTTCCAAAAAAGACATGATGAAAGAATTTATTGGAAAATGGTAAAATATCAACCATCAATTCATATTTCAACCAGTTAAATTTATAATTTATTTCTAAAATAATGTGTTTCACTTACGAGCAAAAGCTATGAGAAATTAATATTAACATATAATGATGCTGAATAAAATTAAAGTTACTTAATGAATTAATTTTTGTTTTAAAATTAAATGTATAAATGAATAATTTATAATGCTTTTTTTAATTATTTAAAGTTACCAATTACCAGTTGACAATAGTATCATGGAGATATTAAGTAGATTTTGGCAACTGGAATTAATTTATTTTTGTACATTTTATTCAAGATATCAATAAAAAAAATTAAAAACTAAACGCATGTAGAATACTTATTTTGACCATGGTATATATAGGTATATATATATATATATATATATATATATATATATATATATATATA
>BMAW01048207.1:54250-138603 GCA_019974015.1 Nephila pilipes
ATATACGTACATATATACGTACATACACACACAAATACATACACACATATATATACGTATATACACATATACACACATACATATATATTTACGTGGGATAGTCGATGTTACTAATTATTATAATTAAAGAATCAAATCTTGAATAATAGTACATTTGATATTGATGTTTCACAATAATAATTATTTCATACACTGGACAAGAGATTTCACAATAACACTCAAAACGAATGTTATTATCGTCTTTTATCATCACAAAATCTCAAATCGTCTTTATGGCTATGAGACATTAACAAGGGCGTCTTCCTTGCTTCGATGACTCCAGTAGTCTCTCCTTCAAGAGCTTGCTGCCTTAACTAACAGACAACATTCTCTATGATCAGGTGTTTCTTCTTAAACTACACACACACACACACACACACACATATATATATATATATATGTATGTATATGCGTGTGTGTGTGTAGATAGATAGATACATATATAGATAAAACTATAAATAGACAAAAACTGGCAAAACTAAATCAAAAATGAAGCAAAATTGTGAACTTAATGTTAAGTAATTATAAAAAGAAGTTGAAAAGCAAAAGTAAAACAATCTACAACAAAATTAAAAATTATTTAAAATTTTAGGTTTAATTATACCTAAAATAAAAATTGAAGTAATAAAAAACACAAGTTATTCAAATAATTAGATAAAAACAATATGACCTCATATAATAATAAATTAAAGAAAAGAAAGATATAAATTACAAAATTAATAAGATGAAAACGCAAAAGGAAATAAAGTGAAATGCTTTTAAAAAAAAATTAATTCGAAATAAAGGTATTTAAAACCGCTAATTACGCAAGAAATTGATATAACTAATATTAGTAATTATAATCTCATATTAGTAATTAACTTTCCCATTAGTAATAACTTTATAAAAAGAGAAAAGGTAAAAACAAAATTAATGATCTATTATAGAAAATATACAAAAAAAAAAAGAGAAAGGACTCATTAAACAAAACCAAATATTTTTTAATTGGAAACTATTGAAAATTGAAATACATAATTACAGAACACATTAACAATATTTAAATAAATTAAAATAAATAAATCAAGCATAATTTAACCTACAAAGATAAGACTGTTTCACCAATAAATGAATTTTGCCATTTTGAAAAGCAATTATTTAAACACCAGTACTACCATTTATACTTCAGAAATAGAGTTAAGGGAACAATTCTACCATTTATATAAATAAAATCATTACAAAAAATATTTTTTGAAAGTTTACTACAACAACAAAAAGTGAAAAAAAAATGTCAATGATTAAAAAAAATTAAAGTCACAAGGTAAACATTTCTTTAAAACACCCAACACAAATAAAGTCGGTAAAAATGAATTTCATAATTCTTAAATTTTGAAGTGATTTTCTGAAATTTAATATTGTTCCAAGCGGAAATACATATGTTATATAATTATTTAAATTATTTCAAATAATAGATCTAGAAAAAAATTAGTACGATGTAGGTTATAATTAAATAAAATATTCCAGCAGTTAGATAAATTAAAATTTATTTTACAGAAAGTTACTTTTTTTTACTAAATATTTTGTGTCTTTGTCATTAATATTACTGCATATCCAAACATGTATAATTTTTAAAATAGCCTTTATGTAATTAGTTAATTATATTTATTAGCAAGACTATTACTTGTACGGCAACCTTGAGGTATGTATTTAATTTGTTTGTATTCTTATTAATGAAAACAATATAATTTTTTTAAACTGAATAATTAAGAAATATCAATTTTTCATAAGAAATGAAACTCTCAATTTTTTAAGATTAAAGAAGTAACAAGATCTTTAATTAAATCATCAGTATGTATCGAATTAAACAGTCTTCGAATTCATAGCTATATATTCAATTAATCTCTATATCACATTCATTTTGAATAGTTTTATAAATATTTTCAATAATAATTGTATTAATCGAAACATCAATAGTTTTTGTAACATAAATTGAAACTTTCTTTTTTTGTTACAATAATGTAAGTATTAAAATCATCTGTAACCGTTTTAAATTTAAGAATAATTTTACGAAATTTTGGAAAAAACTGTAAGGAAATATATTATTATTAATATTACAATTTTTTCTTTTATATAAAGATTTAATCGCGTTAAAAATTCGCTATCATTATTTTTTAAATTTATAAAATAATTATTATTAAAAGGATGCTTATTAATAACAGTTGCACATATTTTTTTGCATTTCGTGGCAAAATTTCCATTGTCCTTATGAATATAACAGGTAATAATTTATACTGAATGTTTTATTTTGCTAAATTTTCTATTTCTTGGAACTTAGAGCTTTCTATAGTCATAAAATGCAAATGTTTAATCTCCTCTTTATAGAATATTTATATCCTTCAAAAGCTCAATTGTTGATCCCAAATTAACTAGAGGTTTTTCAATATTTTAAATAATTTCTTTTTAAATTAAGATATAATTTTAAAATTTTAAGTCTTACGCCTGCACCTTTATTCATAATATAGAAAGAATTTCAAATTTTTCAGTTTTACATATTGCAAGTAATTACATAGGTGGACATAAAGTGGTGAAATGCTAAATGGCGCTGTAATTGAAATCATGAAACGCGAGTTTTCTTACACATCGTCTACCGTGGATTTAAGGAAAGGCATGGTGAAGTACAGTAATCAGAAAAAGACCACTCCTCCTGAAAACCATGATGGAATGAAGATGTGTAAGAAAACTCGCACCTGATTCTCTCAAATGCAACGCCATCTAGGGTACTCCGCTTGATGTCCACCTGTGCATTTATGATGAAAATTTCATATCTGGATATTTTCTATAACCCCTTAAATTTATGCACTTGAATTTTGAAACATCCTGTATAAGTTTTCTATAGAAATATACATAATACAATAAAGGAGACAAAATTTTTTTGTAAAATTAATTTAACAAAAAACCACTATAAAATAAAAGTAAAAATTATATAATTTCAGTGAATAATATTTTATCTCATCTGTTGAATCGGGCTTAAAGCCATGTCATTAGTTATGTTCTAAATGTTATTTAAAAGTGTATTAATGCTATAATAATTAATTATGTCACATAAAAGGGGGACCCCTTGCCTAAATTCTTCTTAATGGAACAATTATCAAGGTCAAGTAACAGAACATATAAATAGTCCTATTTTAAAAAAAATATATAGATGTGGTTAAAACATCTAAAATAAGATAAACACCAAACAATTTTGATTTAAAAACAAGAAATATATCAAATATCATTCCTATACCTATAGTCTGAAAAATACACGTGAGGAAAGATAATTTCTCTCTTAATGTACCTAAACATTTATTTTGCTTTGAAATTTTTGTTTGTTTTATTTATTATAAGGTATTTTTAATGGGAACGAAAATACAGTGATTACATTTTTTGTTTGTTTGTGTAATATAATAGTTGATATATCCTTTAATTATGTCTTATATTAAAGGGAAAAAAAACACAACCTTTACATTGGATTTTTTTTCATTTTCTATGATTTGAAAAATAGCCTAAGATAAGACAAAAAAAAATTATTGAAATGAAAAACAATTCGCTTATGATTGTTCCCTTTCAGTCCTCAAGTAATAAATCACTGAATATATATATATATAACTATATATACACACACACACATATATATATATATATATATATATATATATATATATATATATATATATATATATATAACTATATATACATATATATATACATACAAGACATGGCTATTAAATAACGAAAATGACGCTGCTACAGATGAAGCACGCATGCGCGAAACGCATGCTAATGATAGCATGAATTTAAATATTTATCAAACACGCTAATGATATCGCTAATGATTTCGCGCTGTTTACCATGATATCTTTTCTGTATAATTCAGCTCCTCTCTCTCCTGTAAAGAAATCCGTATATCTGTACAATTTGTTCGCACTGGGTTTGGAGAGGTAGTGCCAGCTGAGGTGCCGTCCTCGTCACTTGATCGAGGATGAAAATTACCAGGTCCGTTACCGATTGTTCTTGTGTTGCTTCTAGTGCGATGTTAATAAAACCAAACCATAATTGTTCACATTATAGTTTTTTATATAATTGAGTAATATTAATTAATTAATTAATTGTTAGGAAATTTCACATGAAACTTGGATCAACCAGTAGGGGGATAACATTTAGTGAAAAAAGTGTATGAAAATGAATGTTTATGGTGTGCACGTGCTTTTGAGTGGTTTAAGTGTTTTCAAGATGGCCGAGAAGACAAGCAATATGAATCAAACCCAGATCACCTTTCCACATGAAAAACGGATGACAATATGTAAAAAATCGATAATTGGGTCAATCTGATCGTCTGTTAAGTATTCGTGCAAATGCTGAGAATGTAGGAATTAACAATAAATCCGAAAGGCACATTTTCCGCCAAGACAATGCACCGTTCTTTTTCCACATTGTCTGTCAAGAAGTTTCCAGGAAAGTAAAGGATCCCATTGTTGAACAATCTGTGTTATTCGCCGGATTTTGGAGCATGCGACTTTTGTCTGTTTCCTACGTGGAAATTTGCATTAAAAGAACATAATTTGAGTCCACTGAAGGTGTAAAGAAATGGCACATGTCCTGCTGAAACTGACAGAAGATGTCTTGAAGCATGGTTTCCAACAATGGAAGATTCGCATATAGTGTTATAGGGATAGAGGTGGGGGAGGTCATTTGAAGAAGAAAAAGTATATATATATTTATATATATGAAATCAAAATAAAATGCTTTACAGCGTCAATCTCGTTAATTAAAAGCCACAATTAATATGCATATATATATATATAAATATATTAATAATCATGGCAATATTATATTAAATCCAAATTAAACTATTAATATACATATCAAACAAATAATAACATTAAAAATTAATATTGGTCGAATCTGAACCCTAGCACTAACATTTTTAAGATATAAAAACTGCAATATTATTGAAATAAGTCGCTTTTAGAATCTTAAATATGAAAATGTCGATATAACAATTATTAGGATATTGCTTAACATTAAAAGAATTTTGTGGTTTGAAAATTATTACATCAGGGTTTATAATCCTATTTACCATCATTGCCTTATTGTAATAATTCTGAACAAAATATTTTAGAAATATATAAACAAAAGCATATGAAAAAGAATATGAAAATTGAAATCAGTGAGGTATGAATCTTAATATTTCTAATAACGCGCGCGCGTTAACGGGAAAAGATAATACAAAATACAAAAAAAAGTTAGAAAGGGTTTTTAGATTTGGAGGTTTTTAAAGAGAATATTAATATATTAAGCTTTAAGTTTGAAAATGGCTTGAATATTAGGGAATTAAATACTTTTTTCTATAACGATGAAGCGAGAAATTAAAAATCTGCATTAATTTATTACAAATTTAAATGATATATACAGTATTTGTCTCTTCATATTGTTCTTTATAAACACAATAACTTATTTCCTATTTAATTTTATGTTTGAAAAACATTTAAATTGCATAAAAATATTGAGCGTTTCTTATATAACTGTAATAATTGTAAATAATCGCAGAATTACAATGAAAGTAATTTAAGGAGTCTGTGGAGTTTAATAATGAAGAATACCAACATGTGTGTTTGATTATTGGTAATCCAAATATTTTTAGGGTTAAATATATGAGAGAAATTTTGAATTAAGTTACTGGTTTTAGAATAATTACACCTCACAACTACATATATATATATATATATATATACATATATATATATGGTTTGGTTTTAAGTAATATTAGCTTGATTAAGATTTAAATATTTAATATCAAAATATAAGTCAGTTTCATTTTTAGATTCTTGATACTTAGCTGATTCTGAAGCTCTTGTAGCTGATTTTCTAGCTATCTTACATAATTCTGAATACTTAGGCAAACCACACATATAAAAGCAAAGAAATAAAAGCCATTTCATTGTCTCATACTGACTACTGGTCTTTTTGTAGTAAACTGACAGTAGATATTTATTCTCATTTCTTTGATACAATTCATTGCGAGGTGCTGAAATTTGTAGTTCTTCTCAATTTTAAGATTCCTTTTTATTTCGCCGTAAATGTATTTACACACTTGATGGTACGTTTAATATTCTAAGATGAATACATGTGGAGGAATATAAATTTATATGGACTTTAGCAGCTTTTGTCCTTCTCTATTTTGGCAGGAGGACTGGTGAACTTTTCAGAGCTGCAGAAACATCATTTTTAAAGTTTGAAACATTTTTGAAGAAAGTGCTTTCAGCCCTACAGAAAGATCTTCTCCTAGACATCCAGCTGCTTTTTTGTTCAAATTTGATGAAACATTTACCCATTTCTTCCGGTGAAGTGAAATCTTTTCCATTTCATATCAGTAAAACTTGTAAAAATTAGCAATATCTGATAACATTGGACCCAGCTTTTATAATAATAACGATTGGTTTTATGCAGCATTTTATCCTTTTAATTTAGTATGCTTTCTGATTTTATTATTGATTCAGAGAATATGTTTACTTTTAAGTTATGGTGTACTCAAGTTAATCACATTTGCAATCGATTTATGATCTGCATCTGTATATGTCAGCACATGTGATCAATATTTAAAAAAAAAAAAAAAAAAACAAACGTATTTTGATAAGATGTGAAACCATAGGCATATCGTTTTAATGGGGTTATTCTTTTTAATTTTTGCTTCTTCAAATATCAAGGGAAGTGATAACCTTTAAACAAATGTGAGTATAAGTATTTACCTAACATATGAGTTTCTTACTTGTTTTTTATTCATTTGGTGTTTAATTCTTACCGTTCTTATTCTAATTCTTTCAGAAATCCTAAACTAGTCCTGATAATATCATCTTATAGGAAACAGCGATAACTTATTCAAGTTCCTAATATACACAAAAAGTTAGTGATGTCAGTAAAAATACTTTTAGACTTAATTTTATTAAGCTTACACTCATTTAAATTGACATAAATTGAAATTGGTTTTGAATTTCCTCTATAGTATCCAAAACTATTTTAGTTGCAACTTGCATTTATTTTGTCACTTCTATTAAAACTCATGAATTTTTTCGTTACATGAGGCTTACTTTTAATACATCTTTCAAGCTGATAATTTGTAACATAGATTATTTAAATAAGAATAGTTATTTAGTTTTTCATCTGTCTTGCAGAATTACGTATTTAAACTCTATGTACCTTATACTTAAATCAAAATATGTACGAAGCTTCTAAATAAATTACAAGTATCAAACATAATCCAGGATTTTGTGACACTTTATCAACGCAATGTAAAATTATATATAATTTATTTCAGTGTTTCACAAACAAATACTATTGACTGTGGATTACACTCATATCTTATTCTTTACTTTAACTTTCAGATATTCAGTTTCAATTCAAAAAACAATGTGACTTTTGAAGAAAAAGTATGAATATATGTTTTATATTGTTATTATGGTATAATGTAACACATATTTGGAATAAAAAAATACTGGTAGGATATAATTTATGCAAGAAATCTACATTTAAAGTTCTTAGAATCACACATTATTCAACCAATCTTTTGCAATTAAATACTCTTCGAGTGAAATGGTCTTATTACAGAAAGTTGATTTTTTTTTGTAGAAAATGAAACCGTTTAGATTAGATTCATTAAATTTTTTCTCGTAATTTCTGATAATTCAGCTGTCGACTCAGACAATGTATTTTCCCTCATTTTTTTGTTAAATTTACTCTATTAATTTTGTATTCTTATGTTCAAGATTAAACTTTATTTTTATTTTTATTTAATATTACGTTTTCATGTTTCCTTCACAGTTCTCTATAATACATTTCATGGATCGAACTGTTTAAAATTTACAAATTTAACAAATTCTCCTTGAAACTTATATTCCTTCCAAACATCCTCATATGTGCTGTTACAAGATATGCTCAATTTTTAACGTTATTTTTAAAGTAAACTCAATTATTTATGTAACGAATTGACGATAAATAAGGTCACAAATAATTAAAAGCAGAAACCTTAGGCGGAATTTATTTTCAAAGCAGTTCCGACATCACACTCAACAATACAACTTTTACACATAAACAAAAAAAACTTTTTACAACCAAACTTGATTGGGGAATGATGATTAATGTTTAAAATTGTAAGGTATTAACGATTATTAATGTTAACTCAAATTTGCATTAGAAGAACCTTCAAGTAATTAATACTAGATAATAAAACGATCCCATAGAGAATCTTTGTAAAAAGACTAAAATATAAAGTCCTTGATCTTTCTGGTTAAACACACAGAGAGACATATATATATATATATATATATGTATAAACACTTGTGAAAATAAATAAAAATTAGCAAAACTTTTCATTGTTTTAAATTACAATATTTCATTTTGTTTTTGTTTTTCTTGAAATAGTTTGTTCCTCATTCTATTTTCTATACCTTAGTGATATATGATTTACTGCAGTGTATGATAATATATAAAAGAAGTTAATACAAAAAGAGTGAAGTATGGGTTCCATCAAAACACAATTTTCATTATTTGCTAAATATATTAAATTTCAATGATAATGATTCATATACTAATCTTTTCAAAATATCAAACAAAAAGATTTCTGTAGTTGCAAATATATAAATACGTTTGAAAGATGAAAATGGCTATTTTATAAATGTATCTCAATTATGAAGTTCAATTTTAGGACTTCTAAAATAGCTTTTTCTTATATTACATTTATTTTTTTTTGTAATGTCTATCTTGAAATTTTCATGATTACTCTCTTGATATTTGTAAGAGAAGTACATAATTAATATACCCAAATTCACCTAATGACAGAAAATCCATATTTCAGAAAATAGCTTGAAACAATATTAAGTTAATAATTAAAAAGGCATTTTTAGATAACTATAAGCAGAATCTTGCCATCCCGTTAATCTTTTGCTTGAAATATCTTGTAAATTTAATTCTTGTGAAACTAAACAACAATTAGCAAAATCTTTACCTTTAAGATATTTATAAATTAATCAGTTTATATAAACCATACTCATATTTTTTTCTTCATTATCGCTTGACTATTTTTTTATTTTTACTAACGCTACTCTTAGAGCCAACAAGAGAGATATTGACGACCGACCTCACAATTTTGATCCTCATTCAAGTGTCAAGCCTGAGCTAGAAGCTCCAAACTTTCACGCTTCATCAACAGGAGGGCTCGACAGACTTAACATGCAACAAGGTGGGTATTTAGTAGCATCAGGTATCGAACCCACTAACGGAGGAAAACATCACCCCTCACACATACCTCGAGTTCACGACTATGACCACTAAGCTAACGTGACCACTATTTCTTTATTGCAGCGTATAGTTAGATAAAAATCAGAGCTTAAGAAAATTAACTCTATTGAACTAAATTTATGATATTAACTTAGTACATCCATTAACTACAAGACTTTCCCCTATCAGGAATTCAAAGTGATAAATTTCATTCTCAGTCAGTGAGAGAGGAACTATCTGGATTCAAAGCAATTGATCTATCACTAGATAATGGGAAGTAGGAAGAATTTTCGTGTCTATCCAAACCAGTCTCTAATTACACAAGGTTTTCGAAAAGTATCAGGTGTTTGAAATCGTCCATTAATCTGGATTACCTGTAATCTAGGGATCATGAATCAGACTTTTCAAACACAATTTTAAGCCAATTTAAAGCTACTCTAGGGTTTAAAATAGATAGAAGTATATATCACAAACTAAATAAGTGACAAAGGTTAGGTTTCAGGTAATTCTGTCCTTAAATTAAAGTAAAGCTACTTTCATGCATTCTCTGTAAATTTTAATTCAGATTTTATAACATTTCTTATATTTAGTTATATTTAATATAATGGTTATTTTATTTGTATTATCTACTCATTAATGAGAAACAAAATGTTTTAAACTATATGCAATGAATACCCAAAATCAAGAGATAGTAAAATGCAAATATTCAGATGACAATAGAATCTTGTAAGAAATGTATAAACGATTAATTCGTTGTCAAAGTTTTCATTTATGTCTTCATGATGGTAATTAATAAACTTTGAATGAGGAATTCTAGTTAGAACTAGATGCATGGGGCATTCCATTTCGAAAATGTTTAAGGAATTTGACATTTCTTGATCCACAATGTCAAAAGATTGCCAAGATATAATGTCAAGAATAATCTACAATGAAAAAAATCAACAGTTGACCTCGCCTACTTACCTTTCTGTGCAAAGGTGACATTTTTGAACACTCGTATCAGAATGGCACAAATCCTAGTTTCTTTTCAAGCTTTACGCTTATTTAATTATATTCAACTTTATACTTTATGTCATAATAAGATTAGAGATTAAATTGATAAATCACACATACAAACACACATACACACACACACACACACACACACATATATATATATATATATATATGTGTGTGTGTGTGTGACTCTTTATGGGTTCTTTTTCATGTCTAAAATCCTACTAATTTTAAATATAGGAGGCACCTAATAAAAATAATGAAAATTAGAATGAATTAAATATTTCACTGGGAATTCTAAATAGCATTTAGAAAATAAATGAGCATATAAAGCATTCATATTTATAAAACTGAGGATCAAGAAAATGTATACAGGAGATGAAATAGGTAATTCTATATGTACGACACCAAACATTGTAGCTCATAATACTTTCTAAATTACTAAACGAACAAATATTAGAATCAAAACATAAAAAAATTGTCTTCATGCATGATATAAAATAGGTTCATATATATTTTTGTTTCAGTTTTCATTGCTACTCGTCTTCGGTTAATTACATGTTTGACATGAATATATAACAATCATACAAATGTTTTTCAAGCAAATGTTTTGTACTCCAAGAAGTGATAATAGTGTAATTGCTTAAGTTATGCAGAAAATAATCCACCTTTTACATTTTTTTAAAAAAATTTACTTTAAGATCATGCAATTTGGCTGATTCACTAGATTTCTGTATGCAAGTTATGTTGCCAATAAAATATCTATCGTTTTTTAAGCTTTGTTGAAGAAGGCACTTTAAGAGCCCACTAGCCAGATTTTTCTAACAAATTCGCCTTTTATCTGAAGATAAATCTAGAAATCTTGAGGAACTTGAGGAAATGATCAAGTTCTGTTCGATTTTATTATGGTCCCAACATTCAAAACAATATAAAATATCCCCATTGACCATCCGAATATTCTCCTAGTAATATAGAAATTTACCACAAGTTGATTTTTATGTTACACATATTTTATTTCTATTGTACTCAATAATGATGTTAAGATATTGAATATGTTCTCTGACTTTGAAACATCTTGTATTCAGCCAAAAATAGAACGCAATTGTTTTTATGAGACACGTGAAAAAGTGTAATGCCTCCCTTTCATTTGACTTGTTGGATGTTGTTTAAAATTTCAAAATTTTTTAAATGGAATTTAAAGTTATAGAAACTCACTCTCAATGGAATAAATAATTAAATTCAAGTCTAAATACTTATTTTTATCAGATTTTGAATATGCAATAATTCCTCTCTCTCCTGTCTATAAACTTCAATCTTCCTTCAATCTAGCTTGGAATTTTGATCTAATTGTTCATTTACCCATTTGCTTGGGTATGAGTGAATTTAATCATACACACTGGTAGCTCGAGCGGAAATTTCAATGTATATTCAGTCTAGAAGATTATTCTAAACAATACGTCAGTTATGGATGCACGATTACTTTAGTGACCTACGACTACTTGGTATTAATCACTTTCCTATAACTGCTAACTTCCAACTTCTTATGTATAATTTTAATTCACTTATTAGACTGTCCAATTTATCCAAACTTTCCCTATTATCCTATATTTTTTAATTATTTTAATTTGTGCCGAACATGTTTCATTTTGTTGGATCAAGTTTTTATTTTAATTTTTAATGTTCCCAATACAGTTAAGTTAAAATCGAGAATAGCCTAACATTAGAAACCTAAGCCTATATCTTTCTCGTAACTAAAATGTAATGCAAACGACCACTTTTTCTTTTGGCGGAAGAATCTCTTTACAAATTTGTTTCTTATTTTTTTTTCAGAGATGTGATCATTGTTAGATAATTCGTATAAGATTTGATCCAGAGGATAACTGATATATTAATTGTCGAATTTCGATGAGAATTTTGGTTGATGGTAACTCTCCGATCAACAGTATCTTGAGTTAAAAAATTAATAATACAATAATTCAATTCAATGCAAATAAATTTAGAATGAAATATATGTAATGTTTTTTTCAATACTTTTAATTATATTTCTTTCTAAGCTTCCCTGAAATTTTAATATGATACCGATTATAGACCTTCATATGCAAGGTTTGATTATCCTTTAAATTTTCAAATGCTTCATTGTTCTTTTATATAAATTAATCAACTGCATTTTTTTTCTTAAAAAATCATGATTTAGAAAATGATTATGCCTTTTCAAGAAATAAATGAATTATGCATCTTTATTCCTTTGGTTCTTTGTAATAAAATACATATTCAACCTATATTCTGACAACTTATTTAAGCTTACTTATGTATATGGTTTTGAATTTACTTTCCATGCAATAATCATTTTCGAATATTTTTACAAAGTGATTTACTCCCATGGAGTAACTAATATTTATATTGCTTAGTTTGTATTAATACACATTTAAACTGTTTTAAAATTTTAATTATACTATGTTAATGAAGGAATCTCTTGAATGTATCTGCCCTTGTCTTTATTTTTCTTTGAGCTAATTAATATAGTGTCAAAATTGTCTTAATTTTATACTATATAAATGAGATACACTTCATCAATTACAAACGTAAGAATAAACAGAAAGCAATTTCGAGCAATTATAAAAAAAAAAAAAAACTTTAAATTCTTAAATATTATAGGGTTAAGATAATACATTTTAATGTTAATGGAAATAAATTTTAATGTAGTTAGTAAATAATAAGACTGATGGGGCTGCAAAAGAAATGCGTTTGCTTCAAACACCAGCAATCATCAGGTGTTAAACATGATACCGTCTCTTTCGAATGCATTGCCTTTCACTTCTGTAAACAAATTCATATAGCCGTAGCCTTTCTTCTCATCAAAGTAAATTTTTGTTTCCTAGAAAAAATGATAAATGTAATAACCGGGCAATGAGTTGTTGTGGAATCTTACATGAAACTTTGAAAATTGTTACTGATAATTCATTGAAAGAAGTGTATGGAATGAATGTTTATTGAATGTACGTGGTTTTGCGTGGCTTATGCATTTTCATGATGGCCAAGAAGACGTTGAAGATGACTGATTTTGCATAACTATTTCAACAGGCAAAAAGTGTGTGCCAAAATGGTGCCTAAAATTCTCACATTTGAATACCAAGAAGCTCGCAAAAATGTTTGTACTGACACTTTGAAAGTTACTGAAAACCTTCACCGAGAGCCATAGAACTTCGAATAAGCAAATCAAAAATCAAAGCAATGATGTTATTTTTTTATATTCATGGGATTGGGTATCTTCACTGAGTTCCTGAATGTCAAACTATTATTTAACATTACTACCTTCATATTCTTGCTGAATTTCGTGAAAGAATAAGGAAAACACAATCCGAATTGTGGAAGTACATGTCATTCCGCATTGTCTGTCAAGAGGTTTCTAACCAAGTACACCATTGCAGTGTGCTACCATCCGCCTTATTCTCCAGAACGTGACCCATGTGAGTTCTGTCTGTTTCCTAATGGTGAAAAGGAGTAAAATTTGAGTCTATTGAAGTTGTGAAAGAGAAATCTGCACGTGTCCTGGAAAAGCTGACAGATCAAGATTTCCAGCACTGTTTCAAATAATGGAAGATTCGCATGGAGCTTCGCAGGGATAGAGGAAGGATGTATATTGAAGGTGATAATAAGTAAATATGAAATTAAAATGTTTTTGCAGCGTCTGTCTCATTACTTAGTAACCGCAACCAAATAGAATTAGAGGCAAAGATATATTATTTAAGTATTTCTATGGAAATAACCACTTTCTTATAACCTAATTTCAAACAAAAATTATTTCCGAATTTTTACAAGAACACATAATAAATAAAAAAAGTGTAAGTGTGTAAGATTAGGAGTGTAAGATTAAAATGTAAACTACTTGAACTATCCTATGAAAATATTTTAAATATGAATAAGCAGATTTGAAGGAATATGTATAACTAGATTATAAAACTGTATAGGTATTAAAATGTATGTTGTAGTATATTATAAAATAAATATTTTATTTTTATTTTATAAACGTATATAATTCTTTTACTTATGTAAATTTATAAAATAAAGAAAAATTCTTTAGATATTGCGCACAACGTAGCTACTTTTTTCTTTCTACTTTCCCTTTGAAAAATAAGAAAGAGAATCCATGTTCCTAGACAATGCATGTTCTTTCTTGTTATGTTTCAAAACACTGAGCGACCATAATATCAGTCGTATATATATGCATATGGTATTCACAAGCACATACACAAAACATAACAGAATAGGTTAGAAGTTTCCTTGGGAAATAAAATTGGTTGGTTTTAGATATAGAAGCATTATTGAATAATATTAGATCAAACGAATAAGGTTTTCTTCAAACGCAGAAATCAAGAGTCTTGATAACGCATCTTGAAAAAGAAATATATAAATATGTTTATTCCAAACTTCTACAAGTGATTTTTCTGGAAGAATGGCTATAAATCCCATTTTTATTTCTGTGGGTGAATTGAAAACTAGATATATACTGAGAACTTTTCTTTTCGTAAAGCAAGTTTCTTTTGAGAGATATTTGTTCTTCCATACAAAGATGAAATTATTTTTTCTAGGGTATGGAAATTACGTTGGAATAATAGAAATTCCTTTTGTTAAAGAAAATATTTTTGAATATGTTTACCTAAGATATTACATAAATTCTAGTACATATTTTTTAAAAAAATATTGTTAATAATACATTAGATGGATTAAGAGGAGCACGAACTGGAACAAAAAAAATGCATTTTTTATGCATTTTATTTCAAATTATAAGAAAGTATATATATATATATATAATTCAAAATGTATTCAGCATGAGTTCTTCAATTAAATATTAATAATGAATTGGGAATTCAGATAATATACAACGAAGAAGAAACAAATAATTGGTTAAATTAAAGTATATATTTATAAACACACACACACACACATAAATATATATATATATATATATATATATATATAAAGCATATAAGCCCAAAATAAATGGTATGTATGCATTATGGGACAATGGGAAAAGACAGAAAACGGCTATATTTACAGAATGACATTCATATGAAACACTGTTTGATCTTGAGGAAGAACAAATCAAAGTCCCTTAGTAAGAAATATGACTTCACCTAACTACAATGGTTGCATGGCAACGTCAGTTCATACTCAGTACCAAATTATTCAACAGTTCTTGGTGTAAGAGTTACTTCAGTGCAAATAACATTTGTTTCAGGAGCATTCGGAGATGATTTTGCTACCAGGCGTCTCTCCAATTAGGGAAGCACGCTGACCATTCTGTCTATATTCTCACTTTCTAGAAGCTCTTAACTGCAGAAATCCTTTCTGTTTGTGCATTGTCCTAAAGAAAAATATAGTTTGGACCAATGTCTCCTCAATGATGTAGAAATGAGAGGATACATTTATCACAATAAAGATCTTGGTTAAATGAGCCGCTGTCGAAAATATGAAGCTCCGTTCGTCATTCAATATAATGTCTCTCCACACAAGCATATTAAGAATACAAAAAAATGCTTTTTTTCCCTTATGTTAGCCTTATATTAACTGGTTCCCTCCATATCAACTGGTGCTGAGAATCATTGCTCAGACAGAAACGAATTTCTCAGTCGACAGAACTCGACTCCATTGATAAGATGTCCTGTCTTAGTGTTATTCACACCACTGTAAACAGCGATGCTGATTGGCTGCTGCTAATGGTATTCAGGTTGATGGACGAATAGACCCGATTTATTTAGACGTCTAGCCACAGTAAACAGTGATATCTGCCGTCCATTTGCAGCTGATGAACAGTGATCCCCGATTCAAGCTGCCGGTCTTTTTTGTCTAGAAAACAATATACTGGTCATTACTTGCCATTGGTGTCCTACTCCCAGCATTTTTTATGGCAGTTCTTGCCATTTGAAAAGTTTTACAAGATCTTAAAGCCGCACTATAGTCAATTCCTCTCCTTAATTCCTCCTCAAATACGCCTCTCTTCAAGCTTGTTTTTCATTTTAACACGTTGGTTTCTTGTAACTATTATAAACTTGCGATTTCATATTTACTTGCAGATAATGTCAAGAAATGCTTCGTTCCTCCTTTTTAATTTGCCTGAGCACTAAGCGTGCGCATTTCACGCCTTTGCGTGTCATGACATCCCCTTTGATGTTAAGTAATGGTATTTACATATTGATCACTTTTCTACTGTTCACCTACTTTCTACCGTCACTTTTCTACGTTCACTTGTTACTAAAGTTTTGCCCATTATTGTACATTAAAACTTACTTCATTTGTTTATTTTAGTTCTGTTTAACAGTCTGCTCATATTAAATACATAAGTGATAATTTTTCACTTTTTACTACATTTTCGGTAAAAAAAGTATACGTTACGACAAATACGCGTCATGTTTTCTATTTATTCTATGTAGATGGTAGATTAAATAATGTGAACATCTGCAAAAGAAGAAGCACACGTCTCTTTCAAACACTTGCACAAATTTTTAACATAGTGTAGACATCATAGTGTTTGCGAGAGAGAGAAAGTAAACATTGGTCTAGAAAACTTCATTTCGAACAAAATAGTTTGTAGAAAGCTTTGCTGATTATACGTTTATAATCGTGTTGTAAAGCGCAAACCTTTCATCCCTGATATTAATATTAAAAATGATATGCTGTGGCACACAGTGCATAAAAATTAGTTTCTTCATGGATAGAAAGATGTAATTTGAAAACATATTTAATTTTATTTTCCACTACAGGAAAAGATTAGGTTTAAATATGTTCCGCATAAGTATTCCATCTGATCGATTTGTAAAACATAGTTGTGAATTGATGGTATAGAATGTATTCCTTCAAATATTTTAGCATCAGCAGTCATTCTGAAGAATCGGGTAACAAATCTATATAGATTTCTTAAAAATTATTTGAACGTTATTACGAACATTATAAATAACTTTTTGAATGTTATTTAGTATCACATTCTTATAATGATGTAAATAATCTTTTCTCTGGTGGTTGCTTCTGGTATTAGACGGATAATGGTCCTGTCCATACGGAAAAATACATCACAAGTTGATCACCAAACCTTAACATTATTGAGCATGTATAGGAATATTTCGAGTGATAATGGAAAGTATGCGTTTTTCCACTTTATGACTAACAAAGTTGGAAGATATTTTACATGTTAAATGGAAAAAAGACCACCGACTCATGTAAGAAATCTATATTCTTCTATTCCAAATTTATATTACTCATGGTAAGCTGAAATCATATTAATAAATTAATAATTCTATCCGTTATTTTGTTTAACTCCAGAAAATTTCACAAAAAGAATAAGACACCTGTTAGAACCTTTAAAATAATTATATTCTTGAAATTTTTTGCATGATTTTTCAACAGAACTTATAGATATGTGCATCATATTTCCTTAATCTGTTTCCGATGATTTTGCAGTCTTTTTATTCTAAAATATAAAAGTCTTTATTACTATACTTAAAATGTAGCTCTCTACATAAATATTTACTAAATAAATACAAATTAAAATGATTTTGCTCTGTTTAAGTAATCATTTTCAGAACCATGGCTCAAAATTGCGAGTTAAATAGTATTCAAATCTGATTTCTATTCTCTGTTGCTGAGGGCTTCGAACCTACAGAATTTATTTTTTGGCTTAAATTTCTATTATTAATTTCATGGTTCTAGTCTGAACTCGATATAAACTAGGAGGATTAAAAACAGCGGCAAATTAAATACTCTGATTTGTCCTCAAAATGTTTATTTATTTTTGAAATTAAGTTCAAAGACTTCTGTAGAGTTGCTTAACCAATATAAATCAGTTGCAATTTCCGAATAATTTTTAGAAACTTATGCATTAAGGGGCTAATTGCTTTCTTGTTAGCATTTGTTTTAAAAATAAGATTTATTTGGTTTATTTTCTCACCAGGTTAATACTAATTTATATGATTACGAAAATTAACAATTATACAATTAATCATATTACTTTGCTATAAAAATTTTCAAAAAACATTGATTTTCTACATTATTTTTTTCTTTAAAATTCATTTTAAATACTTTGTAAACTGTTTACTTAATTAAATTGATATGCATAACATTTCAACATAATTTAGTTCTTCGAGAAGTCAATACGAATTGAGAAAATATTCCTTTTTATTTTTTCATTCATAAGTTAGATACTCTCTCTGTGTCATATTAACTGTTGCAGTTTATGAATTTAATTTATCCCATTATAATAGTAGTAAAACAAAATATATAACTCAAAATTTACTATAAGAAACTAGGTTAAATTAAACAATAAATTAAACATATTAATCTTAATTTTATTCAGATTTTTATTTATTTATTTTTTTAATTTTTATTCAGATTTTTATTTATTTATTTTTTTAATTTTTATTCAAATTTTTATTCAGACTGTTCATAACGTTCTTTGATTTTTCAATAATTTCGTTACTGCAGTTTAAATTTGTAGGACTCAAAGAACTTTTGACAGACAAAATTTACGCGATATTTCTTGTTCTTCGGTAAGAAAAGATTTGAAGCTCGTTTTAGCATTTTCCTTTATTCAAAATTCTGAAAAATATAGATTTGTAAGTTTAATTGAACTACTGATCTAATGGTGAGTTTTCTGCTAATAGAAATATGTCTCAGTCTTTCAAATTTTTCTTTACGAACTTTATCTTTATATCCAAAGGTTTCTTTTTTCATAGAATCAAATTAGAACAAGACTCACCTTGATGTTTATTTTCGAAAGCACGTTACCAAATTCTTGATTCGGTCATATTTTTGCACTAAAATTGTTTTGCAGCTACCGAATTGCATTTACCATTTTCCTTTTGATGCATCTAGACCTGGAAAATAGCAATTCGATATTTACTTGAAAATGCTCTTTTTCATATGACTTTTACAATGGGTTGAAAATTCAACTGAAATAAAACAATTGATTTATGTTAAATGATGGTATTACAAAAATAGTTATAATATGTAGTAATTAGGTTAACCTAAAAATTGAAAGATGTGTCAAAAATGACAGATGTCATGAAACATTAATTTTGATTGTAGGCATCATAATTTTGCCCAACAAAAATAACTTAAATTTTCATTCTCCAATAATTGCCATTAAAATAGTCACTTGATACTATTGTTATTGGACAGAGGAAGGAGTATTGCAATTTTGCTATGATCTTTAAAGTAAAGTTATACAAAAATATTCAGTATTTTTGAAAAGCAATACTGACTTAAACATTAGTTCAGGATTTATGAAAACACTGTTTACAGAATGTTACTAATTTAACAATATAAAATAATTAAGAAATTTACTTATTTCAAATACAGAAATTTCAAAATCTAACTAATACGAATTAATATTTTCGTAAATAAGGATGACACATATTCAATGTTTTCCAGGAGCATGTATACCTTTAATAATAATCATCTAATTTCATTCATACTTTATACTTAAGCAGTCATTATTAAAACATCTAAAAAATATATATTAAAAGCAAATATTTGACTTCAGTTTTGAAGTTATTTATGTAATTCATTTAAATAACAACAAAATTGAGTTAAATAATTCATTTAACTAACTTCTCCTCCGAATAAACATTTAAGCAATTATAATCTATTCTATTTTTTGGGAGATATTTGGAAACAAAAAATATAGTTATTCTGAAAGAATGAGAAATATTTTAATGTAACTAATTTTAAATTTTGGTACAATTATTTTTATCTCTTTTTTGCTGCATATAAGATAGAAGAATTGAATAGTTTTCTAATAATTTCTTATGAATTTCATTTACAGCTGTAGCAAGGTAAATTTCAAAATATTATCGTAGAATTAGATTGAAAAAAAATATTTTTGATGAATTTTTTAATTTTCATGTAATAATTACAGTCAAATCTTTCAGAAAAATAGATTTTTCATGAAACTTTTATAATTGTATTTCAGTTATAAATTAAGATAAATTAAATTTGTCGTTATAGTAATTTTAGTGAGAAATTTCTTAATTTTTTTTTCCAATTCTTAAGTTACTTTGTAACCATGCATATTTCTCAGTAAAATTCGCACAATGGTAAAAAAGCCTTTTTCCTCCTATGTTGTGATTTAATATATTTTGAAATGAAAGGTTCATATGTAATAAGGAATATGTATTTTTATTAAACATAACAAAGCAAGAAGAGAATTTCTTATATATTGTTAAATTAATATGAAATTGTAACATAGTTCAAATATACTCATGGAAATATTCAAATGGTATTTATCTGAATTTTATTATCTTTTGAAATAGTACCTACATGACGATGCACATGAAAATATTGGAAATAATCTTCAAATTTTTGAGACATTCTAAAGCAATAAAGCTACTTATTAATAAATATCTTATTTGAGATATCAATGTAAATCATGTAAGAAATGTCAGATTACTTTACATTTAATATGAATCATTAAATATTATTGCACGATACGATCTTCAGCAGAATTATTTTTCTAACCTAAGCTTTTAGAGTTGAAGATTTCTGAAAACAAATGTGATTTTATGTTACGAGGAAAATTATAGTAAATAGGAAAATTATAGTAAAGAGGAAAATAACATTTTTCTCAAAATGCACAAAATACTTTCGGAATTCATATCAATTAGGTCATAGAACTAATTTTAATTTCGTATTCAAATTATTTATATTTCCTTTTGGTAGGCAAGGTACGAGTAAACTCATATTGATGTTCAAACTTAATTTTAAGTTTTTAATTTTACAATATTTTTATTATTCATTTAATCATTACTTTTCTTAATGAAACAAAATCACTTTTTTATTATAATTTAAACTAAAATAACATTTTGAATAATCTTTATTAACCAACATATTGGATTTGCTGTTGGTTAAAATGATTTTAGAGTTCATCATTTTCGACTAAACTAGCTGACTCTTACTGAACTTTGTTTTGCCTCAGGGTGAGTCTCGAGCTTAAGAGAGAAAGGAAAATTTGCCGAAGTTCCAATTTAGAGGTTAAATAAATTAAATGAAAATACGTTCCGTGTGAACTCCTTGTTTAATTAATTACTGGATTTAAAGCCAATGGAAAATAAGAAAGAGCATAGTCATTCTATTTTCACTGTAATAAGTTTAGAGCAATCATACTGGCTTAGGAATGTTGTTGAAACTTAATTGGTTGAAGACATGAGAAATGAAAAATTATCATATTGCAACAACTGTTCTATAATTCGTACATCGATTTTAAAAATGAAGTGTATTTTATCTCCCTTTATGCATTTTCTGCTGTTTAAGGAAAATTGATTTCTGAAAAAGTTCTTCAATTAATAATATGCAAGATTTTAATATAAATTCCTTCATTTTACGTGCATTCAAATGTAATTCCAATGATTAAAATATAGTAAAATATTTAATATGAAAATTTTATTTTTTTGACATACGTTTTGTTATACTTTTTTTTAACCTAGAAAATGTTGTATTGTTCTTATAATATGTATTGTTATTCATTACTTGGGATTGTAAATTGAAAAAAATAATTTAAAATTAAGTGTCTTTTTCGAGAAAGGAAACTAAGTTTTATGTAAAATTGCTATGAAATTTAAAACATTTTTTATAGTTACAATTTAAGTCATTAAATTTTCCCTTTTGCAGTTCAAAGCAGATTTTTTGAAGCAAATCAAGAAACACAAAGATAGAGGGAGAAAGATAAACCCCTTTAGATAACGTATCCAAATAATTTTAATGCATAATTAAACGCCATTTGAGATTGGAGAATAATACTAATTTATTAAAACTCATTTTTCATAAGTTAGGAGACTAAAATGAAAATTGAACAATGATACCCGGACTATAGTTTTCGTCCTGGTATATATTTCTCTCATACTTTAAATATACATCTTGCATGAAATATGATGTAAAGTACTTTATTTTGATCTTAAACAAATTTTGTAATCATGCTTATTACACACGTTTTCACATTCTTTTGCTTGGAAATATCTTTGCAAATTATTAGATTCCTTAAAACTGTTTAATTAAGTTTAAAATGTAGAGAATAGCTTTTGCTTCTTCAAAGAATAAAATATTAATATCCAAATTAACATTTAAATAATGTATTTTTTCTACATCAAATAGAAGTTCTCTATCCTAATACTTGCCTAGTACGACATACAATTATAATCTAAATAAAATTCTTAAGTTTATACTACCTGTTTTAATTAGAGAAGGAAAAAGTAAGAAATATTATACTGTTCTGCCTATATAATTTTGCATAATGTAACACGCACACAAGCATGTTAAGTAATTTTAATATCCCTTTCATGAATTTCTTGGTTCGATGTAATTTTATATTCAAATTAAATATTCGAAACATTTGTTTAAATATAACACAAAATTGTATACTACATTTGTTTATTCGATAAGCAAATTATTTTTATTCGCCATTTCAAAAGAAAGTGTTTCTTATTTGAAGCCAAATGAATCAATTGCGGCTTTCAATCGAGCTAAATCAACACTCCAGTATTTTGAAGAAATGATGCTTTAACATTTTTTAAAAGTTAATTTTCCAAAATCAAACTTAAGAGATGTCTTTTATGGCTTTTAGTGATCCAAAATAAGCGTTTAATTGTAAGACAATTTCTAACTTATTACTATTTTTACAAAAAAAAAAATATTCCTCGTAGAAGTACTAATCCAAAAGGTTATGCAAATATTCAGATTCGAATATGTAAGCATACACTAGCATGTCTGCGGAATTGGAACTATGAGGGGTGTATAAGCGAAATAATGGGTCTTACAGCATCTGACATGCATGGAAATTTTCAGAAATTCGTTATAATGAGAAAAATTGTCTGAATCTTGCTGAATTGCCTGAATACATGATTATATACATGTCTTATTTCTAAGCGTAATACTATAAGAATGATTAAAAGTGCAGAGGTTATATGATGTAGAAAATGTTTTATAATTTTATTTTTTGCATAGCTTTTACTTCATTATTGCCGAACTTAAAAACTTTGCACTGGTTTAGTTAACGGAAAAAAAGGCTCTTTAGTGTAAAATAACGAATTTGTATATTTATAAAGTACATTTAAGAGAAAAAGAAATTTTTCTATTGAAAGGAATGGAAGGGATAGGACTTTTCAAAATATTTTTCGTTTGTTCTGAAGCAGCGTAATTTTTTTTCAATTTCTTAGAATTTCGCATGAAAGATATTGTACTTAATACATAGTTCCTTTTTTATAAATCATTTATAATTAGTAAGTGTGATTTGTGTTATCAATGAAATTACCAAAGTGATCATGACATACTTTTCCAATTGTTGTTTAAGACCGTTCATAAGAGTATAATATAATGCACGTATAATATTCGAGAAAACACGCATTACGACACGTGCTTCTCGGTCTGTAAAAGAACACAAAACAAATTTAAAGAAAGGTAAAATGTCTTATAATTACCTAAATAAAAAAATTATTTGGTGAAGAGCGTTTTTTAAATTGTTTATTTCAGAAAATGTTTCATCATAGATTCTGAAAATAGCAAACACTAAGATAAATAATACTTTTCTTCAATATTTTGCTTAGCATACAGTGCAGACCTCGTTTTACTTTCAGTACGTTTCCTTTAGAATAATATTTTAGATGTAACAGCATTTTCGTTTGTAATTTTAATTAATCAAATTCTTAACATGAAGTTCACTCTTTAGACGTTTTTAATTTTTCAATTAGTGCATTACGATTGGTTGAAGAACCAACAGTTTGCTAGGTTGTGCTTTTGTTATTAATTTCCTCTACTGACTAGAACAACATTTGAACGGGAATTTCGTTTTCAGAAGTTATAAACCTGAATCTTTATTTTTGTCATCATCACCTCATTTTCATCGAGGCATTCTAAGAATTTCTGTCAGACACATGAAGTTATCACTATTTGAAACTGTGTTAGTGACTTGCATTCCTATATAACGAATGGATGTCCTTCAAACGAATGGATGCGTGAATGGAATAAAAATGAAAAGTCAAGAAGAAGAAAAATGACTACAAATACTTCAACAGTACATGGCTCAAATTTGCAAAGTGGTCTCTTTGACCGCTTCAGTCATTCTAGGTAGTACATTCATTTATATGCTTCGTTTAAAAATATTTTTTTAAAAATAAATGTTATGATGTATTTAAAAACTTTAAAAATGCAATAAAAGTCCTGAAATTTAAGTGAGCCGACTGAGCCATTTTAGGAACAATCACTTCAAACTGACCATTCCTGTCGTGCTAGTGTTAAAAGAGTATAAAATTGATAAAAAATTATTACTGAACTCTTGAACTATTGCCTTGAGTCTTACGGAGATATCTCTTATGGTTCTGCATTTCTTTTTTATTTTATTTCAATTTTAATCAAACTTTAAGTTGAATAGATCATAATTTACTGCACTAAATTGTTCAGTAGACTGATCTTATCGTGCTTATGTAATTTAGATTACTTAAGTTTTGTAACCTTCTTTTAATTCATTTTCATCAAAGTATGTTTTCATAATATGAATTCATTATTCAATTTAAACAAATTTTATTTCTCTACACATAGCTAGTGGTTGTGTATTATTCCCCTAAAATCAAATTTTTATTCGCTTTTCTCAGTGGGAACTTGCAATTTTATTTAAATTCGTAGTTTCTTTTCATTTATTTTTCGAAAGTTGTAAGAGAAATAAAAGAAATTCCATTGATGAAAATTTATATTTCATTAAATAGTAATAGTGTACTTTCTCCAGCATTTAAAAATTGCAAAACGATCATTCGATCATGAAATTTGTATATTTTTCTGTTTAAAAATGTAATTTTGAGTCGAGAAGGTAAGTATGCTTCATTAAATTTTATTTAGAAAACAATTAAATATGAGTATTAATATAATAACATTATTTCTTGTTTTAACTTTGATATGTTCCATCACTATATTATTAAATTAATAATCAACTAATTCTATTTAATCTTAATAAAGCAAATTATCTATTAATTTCTTCAATATGATTAAAATAATCAGCCACCTTTATTTAAACATCAATCATAATTATCCCTATATTTAATGAATGCGAAGGAAAATCAGCCACCTATCTCAGACCGATGGGATGTCGTTTGAATTAAAGCCAACATCTTCAGAATTTAATTCAAATATTAAAATGTGTATCTAATCTTATTACATTCTGCTTAAACTGACGTGAAAGCATATCGTATACTAGAAAAGGAAACGTATAAGCAGACCAATGCCAGAATTCCTTTTCCAGCAGAAAAGTTTTAAATACTATCCGCATATTATATTTAAGTCTAAATAAAATCTGTTTGAATTGCTAGTCAAGAGAGTTAATTTAGATTAAAGAAACTTGCTTTACATCGGCAAATTTTATTTTGAATAATTATTTTACTTTTAAAATAGTTTTCTATTTTTAAAGTAATTAAGCCATGTTCATTTCAAAATATATAATTAAGTACTATTTTCTTCTATGATTTCCCTGCTGACTAAAACTTTTAAATATAAGTATTTGAAACAAAATTAAATTTCAAAGAAAATAAAATTAAAATAAGTAATTTTTTTTTCAAAAAAAATGTCTGTATTGTTTTTAGTACATATCTAGAAAGATAGTTTTTACTTATGTAGGGAGTGTAATATTTACTTTAATAAGTCAACGGGACGATAACGAAATTTATTATTTTATTTTGAAAGTAATTTAAAGTTTTCTTAAGAATTTGTTATCAGTTTAAAGTTGTTAAAGAATTCGTAATAATTTAAGGAAAATTTTTGAATGAAATACATATAAATTTTTGGAAACAAATGCAATATTATAGCATTGAAAATAATTTATGTTATAAGATATTTTATACAGAGAAAAGGGTTACTTTGGTTACATAAAAAATTCAGTATTATATAAGAATACCCATGTCTTTGGCTAATTTCTCTGAAGTTTTGTAACACATGCATGATTAAAGAGCTGAAGACAAAATAAAAATGTCTGTTAAGGTACTTAAATAAACATCATGATAAAATCACTTAAACGTATTTAAATGGGACGTTTACTTTAGTCAATAGCAACGTAGCCATTAGAATTAAGTAAGTACAATTAATTACACTAGGCAATATATGTTATCTTTTTTGGAGCATAAAGATCGATTTAAACTATACTGATTACGAAAATGGTTATTTAAATGCGTAAAGTGAAGTACTATTTTATAACAATGATCTGTAATGAGTCAACAATACAAGATTTTTTCCGAGAACGAGACTTTAAAAATGAAATAAATATATTTTTGTGAAGGTTTGTCAAAAAATGCAACGAGAGTTAAGGAAAATTCACAACTGGATTACAAAAATTAATGTCAGAAAATACTGACAGTATTTTGAATTTCCTTACAAGGATATGAACTTGTTTATATGTAATTTTTGGTCCTGCCTTCTCCTATTTGACAAAGTTTTGTACGAAATTTGATAATCTAACAATGAAAAAGCTAATGAAACTATTTATCTGTGACTAATAAAAATCCTACGAAGAATAATTTCCAACGAGGATTCTGCACATAGTATCTCTATTTCCCCCTTTTATACAGTTTTTCATTCTTTCTTAGATGAAACCAACAAAAATCAGCCATCACATTGAGATTTAATTTCCCTTGGTAATTTTGTTCTATTCATGAATATCCTGAAGCAATCTTTCTCCTCGTTCGTCTCTTACACCTCCTAGATGGTCCGAGAGAATGTTGAAAATGGAAATCAGGAAATGTACTTTGACTGAAATTTGACGACTTAGCATCTCGTAACATTATAGGAGTCCGTTTTCTAATTCTAACACAGGCTTTCGAATTGATCAGAAAACGATGACCCATGGAAGCAAATGCTTTACAAGAACCTTCGCTAGAGTATTTAAAATTTTTCTTGAGATCTTTTTGCTTCAAAATAGTCTTCTATTCTGTGTACCAACGAATATTTTCTCATTTAGAAAAACATTGTTTAAATAAGGAAAATGATTTTTCCTACATGCAAAACCTTCATTTCTCTCCATAGCTTTCATGAAAATTTTAAACATATTTAAATTTATAAATAAAAAGCATGAAATACCCACTTTCGGTCCATTATAAGTTTTATTTAACATTATATCGCCTTGGAATCTTATTATTTCTAGAAAACCAGTCACTAAGAGAAAAGTGTTTCAATTATACTATCTCAAACACACGGTAAACAATGTTTTGTAAAATTTTGCAGAAATTTGAGTTGTTACTCAGTATTTTTAAAATTTCCACACAATTGCTAGTTGTATTTGGAGTACTATATTTCTTTTAGTAACACTGACATACTGTCGCACGTTTATTTCATTTCTCCTAAATGGCTCACTTGTATTGATAGTTTAGTGGTTCCATTGTATAACATTATTGCCTCAGGTCTTGTAACAGAAGTATCAATGAATAGTTTTCTCTCTGAGTAATTTATCAGAAATGGAGTTCATTCATTAATATATCAATATTTAAGCACATGCTCATAGAATTTTGTATTGAAAAATAGCCTGAAAACTGCTCATGTTTTTTTCGATATAATGAGATTTTATCAGTTAGAGGCAGTAAATTCTAATGCTATAAACTAGGATTTAAGACTTTCGATTGAAATTTGGTAAGATTCAAGTCTCTTATTAAGTTGTTCATTTCCCTTTTCTTCATTTATTGCAGCGTTGTCTTAAGTTTAAAATTGAAAACTCAATCGAACGATGTTGATGCTTCGAATTTTTGTACTGTTTCTCCTTTACATGGTAATTAAATCAATTTTCAAAGATCAAATTTTTGCTGTTTATAAGAAGATTTAATATTCTTACACAATATTCAATCCATAAATGAATTTTTAGGTGATGGTGCACTGTTATGGTCATATTTGGTATGAGCGTGTAAAAATGTACAAGAAAAGCATATTTTCATCCGTATGCTAAAACCTTTGTTACATACTGTTATCGTCCCCTATCGAAGGAGATTTATGTTCAGAATTTAATAACACGTGATATATTTTTCTCAATGAGTGCATGTGAGCCATTTCAAAGAGATATCGATCAATTCCTGTATTGAAGTAAATTTTGCTGAAGAGCTCTTATAAAAGTGGATTACCCATTATCATTCACAAAAAAAATCGTGTATCACAGTTATCTGTGTTCCTTTAAAGTACATGAGTATTTTATGTGCATTCAGAATAAATTCGACATCCTTATCTGACCTCATAAATTTCCCATCTGCACTTCAAAACCTTTTACATGTATTTTTCCCTGTTTAAACCCATGTATTAATATTTTATTAGCCAGAACACTTTTTCCTTGATACAATATGCTTTTAATGTCGCTTGGAATAATATCGATTTCTCAGTGAACTTGACAGTTCTTTTATTTAGACCCCCGAGTACCGTCTTTTTACATAATATGAAACAGAATATGTAAGAAAGGATTATATGATATTTTCTAACAATAGCCGAATTCTCCCATTTTCTTAAGGCATCAGCTTTTCTTAAAACTCAGTTCATATTTTTAACATCGCCCTTTTTTTCTTATTTATTCTCTAGATATGCATATAACTTTCCCTTGTGGATTGGAAAAACAATATACTTTTCCTTTGCATTATAACTTTGTGCAACTATTGTAAAAAGCATAAATTTATTCATTACCCCAACACTTCTGAATATCTTGTGCATTTTCTACACTAATTTGGAAAAAGTTTTAATAATAGGCCTTGAATACTTGAACTATTCTAGATTTAAAATCGTATTTAAACGTTTTTTAAAATTATATAATTGTAACACAACCAGAGTAATATAATAAATAATAATTTCATTTTACATTAGCATAATACCTTTAATATGTATATTTTAAGTTTTCAAATGCAGTTTAATAATTTAAGTGAGCTTAAATGTAAAGAATAAAACATAAGAGATTGGTATACTTATTAACTATTTTCAAAGATGTTCGGAGTTCCCAAGAGGTGAGAAATATGACCTTATGAATAGCACCATTATAATGATGAAGATTTGCTATTTATTTAAATTCCAGAAAATGTGTTATTGTATAATTAATCGTGTGACGTTCTTCTTACATATATTTTGATTATATGGCACTCAAAAGAACCAAAATTTCTAATTTTTGCTTAGTCAAATTCACTGCTAATATTTTTATAAATGTTTACATTTCAGAAGAGAGAGATAATTTATAACAAAACAATCTACAACTCCTTGAATTTATAAAACATTTTCCTATTTCTGATGAAAATTGAAATTAATTCTTGCAATATCAAAATTTAATTATTTTTTCTCCTGGGTGGCCCCTTTACAAATGGACATTTAACGAGATTGACACATACTCTGATACACTTAATCAGACAACTATTAACATTCATGCTACCTGTGTGTAACAAAAATGGACTGCATAATAATGTTGAAGTACAGCTTTCATATTTTCAGGTAGAAAAAAAAAAGCTGATGCTTATTTGGAATATTTCTCCCTTGAAAAGTTTTAAGGGAAAACTAACGTGAAATTTGAAATCTTATTTCAATTAATTAAATAGTTTTATGCAACAAACCTAGAAAATAGTGAGTGAGTGCTTACATATAGTTGACAATTTGCTATCATTGTAATTATTTTATAATTGATACACGTATTAATTTTTATTTGTAACTCAAAGAAAGAAAATTATATTTCACATAGATTCTAAAATGTAAATCAAAGCGCGTATTTATATTTGTTTCATATAAACTGTTAAACATTTTTATATTTTTAAAGAGTTTCAACAAGTACGAAGGAAAGTTATTTCAAAAAATTTGAAAAATTATAATGATTCTTCAAATTTATTTTATTTTGTTTGTAGTCTTTTGATTCAAGTAGAAAAACAATTGTGTGTGCTAGCGATAACCTTTGTATAGATAGATAAATTGTATTTTTATTAATTTATCTATATTTTTAAGCAAATGCAACCAATAAAATTATAAAATTATGCAAATAAAATTATGCAAACATGTACACTTACTACATATTTTATCACTGAAATGCTATTGAACTTTTACCAACATTTATTTATATGACTGATTGAAAATTCTTCAGAAAAAATATTAATACAAAATTTTCATTTTTCTTTTTTTTTTTTTTTTGAACGAATATTTGGAATTATTCAAAGGAAAGTTGTTACGTCGAAAATATGAATAGTTAGTTTCCATGAAATTTTGTGTAAGACAAATTTCTTCTTTATTAAATAATATAGTACTTTTTCCTAGTAAGGCAGTTTTATAAATGCATTTTTAATTACAGATAATAAATTATTTGTTCTTTATATTTTAGTATTCATTATATTTTAATATTCCAAATCCTTTAAAAAAACACTTAATAGATAATAAAATATCTCTAGAAACAAATATAAAATACTTTGCTAATTCAGTAATGCTATTCTAGTTTAGTTTAAGTAAATTTACGTCAAATTATTGATTTTCTAGCAGATTAAGTATGGATCGCAGTAAATGGAATGAATAGCTATTCGGTTCGGAAAACTCATCATACATTATGAGATTATCGCAGATTTAACACAATCAAAATGCAATTTAACAAGTTTACTGTTACATCAAAAATTTAAATTTCAGTAATAGGATTTCTTTCCGTCATGGAAAGAAGTTGATTCTTGTTTCTCATGTTATGAAAGGCAGAAAATATTATTCTGTTGTACTTAATACGTATTTATCAATGCAAAGCTTAACAGGAAGGGAGTATATATATATTACATTTCACAGGCATATTGAAATCTAAAAATATCCAAAACAAATAAATTAAAAAATATTAAGGAAAAATCATTTATAGTTAAGCAAAAACTCAGCAATCAAATTAATATTTATGCAAGTTAAAATAAAATTTACTTAAATAATCATATAATGTAAAACATCTATCTCTAAAGCCCAAAAATTCCAAACAAAATATTAAAGAACAAAATTAGTGAAAATAAAGCAAAGTGATAGAAAAGCAAAATTTAGAAAAATAGAAATAATGTAATTAATGTGGGATCTAAGACCTGCTGATCCACCAACCCGGAAGGCAGCCAGGATGCTTCCAGAGCGCCACCTAGCACTTCGAGAGAGATTTGGAGTAGTGAGATATGACGTAGACGGAGAAGGAGTCAGACGCTGAACAAGATGGTTCAAAAAATTGCGCTTTACGTTATATTGTGCTGGACGTTAAATCTGTAATTACGCGAGTTTAATCAATTTGTTTTGTGTTTTTATGTTCTGTCCTACGTCAGCAAATAAACTGTGTGTGTGTGTAATAAGTAGTTATTATTCTGAATAATTACACACACCACAAGTGGGGGCTCGTCCCAACTTAAGCGAATCAAACTTCAGTGTTTAGTTTCGTGACGAAATGACTATTTAAAAGAATTGCATTTGTATGCGATTTCTACCTTGAAATACTGTGGAATTTTAAAAATACTGCGGATACCCTTAGCGGAACTTTTTTTTATGGACGAAAAATTTCTGTGACTTCAAAAATTCTATTTTATTTTATTTTGTTGCAAAATGTCATTTCTTTCTAGAGCACGAAAGGTCGACTTAATAACTTTAGCAGAAGAATTAGGACTAACTGTAGAGCCTAATGCTAAAGTTTACGTCTTACTTAAGTTAATTACTAACAATAAAAATTATGACGAAAATTGTACAAAAGACTGTTTAGAAGTTATTACTAATGAACTGCTGGAACAAAGGAAGGATGAACAAGAAAAAAGGGAATATGAGCTTACAAAATTAGAATTAGAATCAAAAGCTACACTTTCAGACGGAAATGTACCTTCAACTGTACCTAAACTAAATCCAATGAAGTTAATGCCGCGTTATGATGTGGAAAGCGATATAAGTGTTTATCTTTCATTATTCGAGAGACAGATAATCCGAATTGCTATTTCTCAAAACGATTGGGTAACACATTTATTACCTTTGCTTCCTTTGGACATAGTAAATAGTGATTCAAAAATTATGTTGTGACATTATTATTGGTCTTGATGTAATTAACAAATTAAATATTACTATAAATGAAAATGGAATCGAAATTGCGGGGAGAAGAAATACTTTTCATTACAGTTATGCAACAATTAATTTCAATCGTGTTCCTACCCACAAAACCTCGCTTAATAATATAAAACATATTACTTCGGTATTCCGACTGGCGCCGAAAAAAGAACTTCTGAACTTTACTCGGAGGGATAATAAGCCTCTGAATACTTATCATATCGATTTTGTTGGACCCCTACCTTCCACCAACAAAAATTATAACCATACTTTCACGATTGTAGATGCTTTCACAAAATTCACTTGGTTTCATCCAGTGAAATTCACATCCACAAAAGATGCTATTGCTAAATTGATGCTACAACAAAGTGTTTTTGGTAATCCTTCCCGAATCATTACTAATCGTGTATCTGCATTCACCTTAAAGGAATTTTCTGACTGTTGTACAACAGAAGGTATAGATCATTTTACTATCGCTACTGGAATTCCTCGTGGCAATGGCCAGATAGAACGGATTCATGGAACTTTACTCCCTGTATTAGCTAAGCTGTCACTAGACGACCCGAAAAAGTGGTATACATACGTAGCAGATGTACAACGTATCGTCAACAGTACTACCTCACGAAGTACAAAATATACACCTTTTGAACTGATGGTTGGCATTAAGATGCAGAACAAAGAAGATTCTAAAATTCAAGAGCTGTTGGAAGGAGAACACTTAAACTTCATGATGGACGTTAGACAAAAAAATGCACGATGATGCGAAAAATAACATATTAAAGATCCAACAGGTAAATGAAACACAGTTTAATAAAAAGCGTAAGACCGCGCGTACCTATGCCATCAATGACCTTGTCGCGATCCAACAAACTCAGTTTACTCCAGGAATGAAACTGAAACTTCAAGTTTCTTGGACCCTATAAAGTCATATCGATCAAGCCGCACGATCGCTATGAAGTTGAACGATTCGGAATTCACGAAGGGCCCCTCAAGACTACAACTGCAGCCGATCATATGAAACCCTGGTTCAACTCAGACATTTTTTTTTCTCTTCATTCTTTTTTTGTGTTTGTGTATTTGTTTCGTTTTTTTTTCTTTTAATTGCAGTTATCCTGATGTATCTGTTTCTGAAGTCGATCAAGCACATTGCGAGGGCGCAATGAAGGTCAGAATGACCGAGACTGTGGGATCTAAGACCTGCTGATCTAACATCCCGGAAGGCAGCCATGATGCTTCCAGAGCGCCACCTAGCACTTCGAGAGAGATTTGGAGTAGTGAGATATGACGTAGACGGAGAAGGAGTCAGACGCTGAACAAGACGGTTCAGGAAATTGCGCTTTACGTTATATTGTGCTTGACGTTAAATCTGTAATTACGCGAGTTTAGTTAATTTGTTTTGTGTTTTTATGTTCTGTCCTACGTTAGCAAATAAACTGTGTGTGTGTGTAATAAGTAGTTATTATTCTGAATTTTTACACATACCACATTAATACAGATCCATGTTTGGAAATGGAATATGCTGGTAATTACTAATAAAATATCATAATTCTGTAAATTACATGATAAAAAGATGGTAACAAACCAAAAATCATAAATTCAAACACAAAGAAGAGAAAGTTAAACATAGTAATCATTTACATTGACGTAACAAAATACTAATTGACACATAATTAATCCACTAAGATATTGTAAAACTAAATAAAAACGTTTACTGAAAAGAGTAATATCAATTAAGCGAAAAATATGTCAAGGGTAAGCGATTTAAATCCTATAATGTAATATGTAAAATACTTATCAATGACACGTCATGATAAATAATTTTTCAAAACCTTTCTGAGAAGCCAATACCAACAGCAGAAAAAAAATTAGTCGCTTAATTAAAAAATGAATAAAGAAAAATTTCAATACATTGCAATGAAATAAAACAAATATTTTTAATAAAAACATATACAAACATAGAAAACGGTAGACAATTTTATACCAATATTAATGTGCCGCGTACCTTTTTTACTCCTTGCATGAATTTATCACCAAAGTAAAAATTCATTGATCGATTTAAATGAATTTATCTAAATAGAATAATTTAAGGAAAAGAAAAGAAGTAAAATTATTTACTTAAAACTACTTTACAAAATTTATTTAAAAATATAAAAAATCACAGTATATAATATATGTAGGAAACCAAAAATTAAATTATAAATACATTTCTGTAAGAAGTAAGTGAAAAAAACGTATCACACCACAAAGCAAACATTAAAATATGTCATCATCTATAGTGAATAAACCTACTTATAAGAAAAAAATAAGAAAAAAAGCTATTTATGAAATATGATATATTTCATTAAAAGTAATAATAAAATTAAAAGTATAAAAAGAGAAAAAAAAAAGATTGAGAAACATAGAGCTAAGAATAGAAAGAATAAAATTGAAATATTGGAAAAAAATTAATAATAAAGAAGATGAAGAAGGGACAAAAATAAATAAATGAAGTAAAATAAAACAAACTACAAAAATATTTTTAGTTACTTTAGTTTGTAACTTTAATAATTAATTATTCTTAATGAATAGAATAAAGATATATTTAGGGATAATATGAGTTATATGATATATTTTTGAATTTGTTTCAACTTAAATTACTATCAGAAAATGGAACTTTATTCATATGGACTAAATAATCATATAATAGAGATAGATAGATAGATAGATAGATAGATAGATAGATAGATAGAGAGAGAGAGAGAGAGAGAGAGGGGGGGAGTTTATTGTTGTTTATTATTAATGTTTTCTATATATTGATAAAATTTGGTAGAAAAATTTTTCATATTATTCCTAAGATCCTTTTTAGAAATTTTTGCAATGTATGGTTTATTAGTGGGTTTATTCACTTTTTAATGCATAAGAATGGAGGAAACTGTTTTAAAAAAACGTGTGTTGTTATTTCAACTCATAATAACTTTCCAAGTAATGTAAATAATTATAAATTCCTAGTTCAGGATATGTACAGGTGTCATATCAATACATATACTGAATAATGATGATAAGAAAAAAATTTTCATAAAAGAAGAATGTTTTGAAAATGTGCTATTATTTTCCTTATTGTATGCTAAAAAACTGCATTTTAAAATTTTTTCTTTGTAATAAAACTATTAAAATGTTTTTTAATGTACATTATAATTCAGATGATACTAAATATCGAAAGAATTATTCATTTAAAAGTTTTTTCAAAATCAAGGTTCCGAACCTAGTCAGATACCTTAACATTTTCAATGCATTGATTTACTCTCCTTAACATTTTAGTATTTTTATATAAAATTTTTGTTTTTAATGTTATGTTTTTTTTGTTTTTAGTTGTATATGAGCTATAATCATTTTTATATTGTTTAGTCTAGTAATGCTGATTGCAAATCAGTTCTGCTAATTTTAATTAATGATTTTTTTTAAATGTTTTATACTTTTTAATCAAGTATTTATATATATATATATATCAATACTTATATATATATATATATATCAATACTTATATATATATATATATATAAGTATTGTGTGTGTGTGTGCGTGCGTGCGTGCATGGTATGCAAGCTTTCAATGGTTCTAAGAAATCAGTTTTTAATTATCTTATTGGTCATAAAGACTCTGAGTTATTTTACTTTAATAAGAAAACTTTGTATATTTCAAACATATTATTTTATCCAGTAATGATGAATATAAATATTTATAGTTAAATTGCTTATCAAAAATTTTATACTGTATGCATTTTTTTTATTTAATACGGAAATAAATTATTTAGAAATAAAAATTTTTCTTTTCTCTTTTTTTCTGTAAATTTAATTTTAATTGTTCTGCTTATCTAAAGTTGACATCTGCTTTTGTTTTACTAGTTAAGAATATGATTCATTCATAATCTGTTATATATAAGGAAATTCTTGAGATTAAATCCGTTTCGTGGGAATGTATGGCTCATTAATAAACATTGAAAGGGATATTTCAGTTACTTATAATCCAAGAAAAATTTACCTTAGCAAATATCCATTAACAATATATAGATTATCTTTTACTCTCATTTTTCATTAAGTTAGCCCATTTTTTTTTACTTCATGTTATTGAATGTTATGGAAGTATGTTTTGTTATCCTCGTAGAATGCATCCATTTAAATTAATATGTTTAACATAGACTTTCACAAAGAAGATATTTATATTTTCTACATATAATCATTTAGAAAAGAGTAGGAAATGTAAAGAAAATGAATATTAGAAAAAAATGTAAAATATTATATTCGAATTTTAAACAAAATTTAAATTTTCTATGACAGAAATCAAAATTTGAGCACGTCAGTGATGAATATATATATATATAAAAATATGTGTGTGTGTGTGTATGTATTGGAATTACCCTCTTAATTTCTAAACTGCAGTTTTAAAAAATAATTAATAAAATAATAGAAATAAACGCTTTCTCTCTCTCTTTATCTCTCTCTCTCTCTCCATCTCTGTGATATACTTCATATTACAGATAAGAAATATAAGAAATTCTTTTTCTTGGTATGGATCTTAGTTTAGGTTTATATGTTTATTTTGAATCAGAGGTTAGTATCCGAACTACTGTTTTTTTTGTTTTTTTGTTTCTTATATTAATGAAAGCTTAATTATTGCAATAATGCTTAGAGTTTTAGATGAAGACTTTAAATGTAAAACTTGTATATTGCCAAATATTATTTAAAAAAATAGTTTTTAGTGATGTTAAATTATGATTTTTAAAATTTTTCAGTCCAATGTTTTTTGTAAGTGTAACAGTATCAACGAAATATTCCTTTTTTATATCCTGTTATAAAAAGCATATAAAATTCCCTTGGTATCATTTTGATCTATAAATTTATTTCATGATTTATAGAACTATGGAAGCTCCAGTTTCAGATAAACTGTTGATGGAATTCAATTTAATGATTGGGTACTTTAGAGGCTTAGATTATGATCTTATTTGTAAGAGAGATTAACGGTCTACCGAATATGATATAGAACATCATGGAACTCTTTGAAATCCAGAGCTTCAATTACGAAGTTGGATTGGAAATACACGAAAGTGCTTACTAATATTTTTACCCTGAGATAGATGGATCGTAATAATCTCTAGTAGTTCTCAACTAATCGTTTTCGATTTCTTGGAATGAAATTATCACATTGAATTGATGATGATTGGATTTCCTGCACTGGATTAGACGTACTCTAAATTATTGTTATGAATGATTTTGATGGAAAATGTGCTACTAAAAGCAATTGATTAAAATTTCCACTCTTAATTGAAGTATATAGTGAATGATATGAAAAATTATTTGCTTTTTTTTCTCAAAGTACCTTGACGCTTAGAAATATTGGAATGGAAGTGTGTAAAAAGGAAAACAGATTTTACGTTTCTTGAAACACAATTTTTAAATCTTAAGATCAAAATTTATGTACGTTTTAACAAATTAAATATATCATTACATTCATTAAATATAAGGCAAGCTTTAGGAACATTCTTTCCATAAGTGCAAAAGTGATGCAAATAATTCGGGCTGTATCGTGATTATTGTAATAATGCTTACCGTAAGATATTATAATTATAATTGGCAAGATTGTTGTTTGCATACTTTAATTTTTTTTTAAATTTTTAACTAAATAATAACACATATTTTGAGAAAAATAATTTTAATAGGAAACTTTGATGATGTTAAATAACACGTTTCGCACCGGGTATGTTTCATACTTTCTTTCAAAAAATGTATTTATAGACTTCCTCATTAAGATATATGCTGCGTGTATTGAGTTGAAGGATGAAATTATTAGTTACGTTGTAGCTGTAAGCAATTGTTAATTTCGTATTATTTTTGAAGTCCAACATTTTATATATATTGCTCTAGAGTTAACTGAGAATGACATTCAAAAGTAGAGAGTGATCTCTAAACATGAAAAATCGTATCACTAATCTCCATAAAAATTGAAAACCACAGCGAAAGATTGGAAATGAGATTAAATTACCATTAACAGCTGTTAGATACATCTTGGGAAAATATGAAAAAATTAGAGGTAGTGAAGAGATAAACCAAGACTAGGAACGTTCCAGTAAATTAATAATGAGATCAAAAAGGAGTTTAAGCAACTTTTAAAATCCTATGGGGTGAACTCAAAAAGTTGTTAAAGAACTTTTTGAACTTGCAACATCTTCTATTTTATCAGAGTAACACTTCTAATAATAAGAAATGTTCACCACAATACAGGTTCAAAATAAAGAATCCCAATGAAAAGGCCATGCATAAGTGAAACAAACAGGAGAAAAATGCATTGAATTTGTTTTAACTAACCGATATAAACCAATGGATTTTTAGAAAACAGTGATTTTTTTACTGAAGAAGGTAAGTTTCCCATTTTCTCTCCACCAAGCATTGAAAAACTTTAATGCAAAAATAAAACTGCTTTACAACCAAAATATATACTCTAAAATTCAAGAATGACGTGGGAATGTTTTGATTTGAGGACATATGGAATATATACGTTAAAAACTAGGTTTTTAATGACACCACTATGATAGCTCATTTTAACACACTTTGATGTGTTGCACAACATATTAAGAAGTGATTGTTGGTTAGGCTTAATACAAACTTTTCTCTTTCAGCAGCATAACGTTCCAAAGAATATAGCTATGTTCACCAGGCCTTGGTTATTCTACAATGCTCTAATGTGATTAGTAATTAACTACAATCTCCATACCTGAATTCAACAGAAAATTTAAGAATGCTATTAAATGCACAAATTCGAATACAATATATCACAAATAAAAACAGTTTGAAAGAAGCTGTCATTGAAGCAAGGAATAATCTAGTCTCAACTGTAGCAATAAATTTAAAAGAGTCAATGCCAAAACATTTTGAAGCAGTTAATGTGTTCATCACAATGCTTTTTATTACATTTATTTTTATTTTCACATGGCTATAGATCAGGGTCAATGCCCAACTGATCTCAAAAATACGTATTGAGGAAGGGAGAACATCGACTCTTTCCGAAAACGTTCTACAAGTTTTTCCAGGTTTTAGTTTGTCCCTTAATAACACCCATCTCATACATACTTCTCTCGTACTCTTTTCTATTACCATTTAACACATCACTAATTCCCTCTATGTTCTACACTTTAAAACTTCCTTAGTAAAAGGGCTATTTCTTATAGTGTGTTTCGATGGTCGAGCCTAATAAAAAGAGTTTAAATACACGTAACTGACATCACAGATCACAGCATCTCTATTCTCCCAGGTATATATATAAATTTAAGTGCTATCTGCTGATAATCTATTGTTTTTAAATTAAAGTAGGAAAATAATGCTTATCATCCAAACTATATTCCATATATTGCGATAACTACTAAATTCAGTAAATGGTCAATATCATATAAATATAAATATCTATTGCTATGAGTAATCACCAGAAAAACCAATATTTTAAGTTTTAAGAGAAATTTAATTGTTTGCATACAATTATGACTCATAAAATGAATTTTGTGATTTATTTATTGAAATATAACAATCTGGAAGTAATCCTTTACTTAATACAGCTTGCGTTTTGAAAAATAAATGTCACCAAAAATTTAGAAAGAAATGTTTGACAGCAAACAAACAGCAAATAATAACACAATATATATATATATATATATATATCTCTTTCTCTCACTCTCTTTCTCTTTCTCCATATATATCTTCTCTCATATAACATCGTAACTCCTGAATTCACATTTGAAACAAATGTTTTTGTTCATGACCAAACATACACCTTTTGTTAATCACTTTGTAAGGGATACAATCGAACGTTTTCCAATTTTTTTTTTTTTCCAATTTTTTTCCCCGAAAATTTCTTTTTCGTCCCGTAAGAAAGTTTCTTTTTTTTTCCCCACCAATTTTTTTTTTTTTCCGCAAGAAATCTTTTGTTGCAGTAATGAGATAAACAGACTTTCTGAATCATCGACTCTTGCTGTTTTGTTCCATCAAAGCAATCGCTGCACCCACTTGGAAAACCTTTTCTCTTCACTAAAAAACCTTTTTAGTAAAGTACCTTCATATGATATCTGTGTCATCTCAGCAATCTCAACCTTCACTTACGATTCTTGTCATTATAATTTTGTCACTTACACTTTTCCGGTACCTGGCTCACAGGTCTTCTTGAGCGTTCCGCGTCATTTGTTCGTACGACCACCATTTAAACTCACTGCAAACCACCGACTCGTTGCTTTTGACTGGAAGCAATAGTACAGTATTTTCAATCCATTGTTTCCTTGCACGAGTGTTTTCTACACATTAAAAAAAAATTTATCAGAACACGAAACTCGGTTTTTCCGTTTTAAACAAACTACAAAACGACTTTACTCCAACCTCGATAACTCAGCTGTTTCTGGTCCGATCGACTTAAAATGTTGACACGTTTCAAGCAAAGGGTAGTACTCTAGAAAGATCTGGTTACTGGTTTACTACGATCGCCATCTCTGGGTTAGTCTCGGGAGTTTTTGATTGATGTGTTATATATATATATATATATATATATATATTGTGTTATTTGTATATTCATCAGCAAAAAATTTTGCTGATGAATATACAAATAATAACACAATAAAATCCAATGCATTCTTGATTGTAAGTGTTTGCTGAAATTATTTGATCTTCTAAATAATATTAAATGACAAAATATCGTGTGTTCAAAAATTTCCATTTACAATTTTCAATATCAAACAAATTTTTTAGTTTTCTATTTCTATAGTCATTAATAGTTATTAACAAATTCTTAGAAGAAAACTCATTGTTATTTTATGACAAATTTTTTTTTTTCGTCTCTTGTGTGATTTGCATTTTAATTGTACACAATATTTTCATATTCCTGCTCTATTTGTTCCCGTACAATAAACATTTTTTATGATAGCAGAAACATTCAAAAGTCGAATTTAAACATTATTTATTATTAAGACTCAGGAAATTTTATAAATTATTCATTAAATCTGATAACGCTAATGGGATCTATTTTATACATGCTTATCAAAATAATCAATATTATTTCCATATTACGCATTAAATGTTCCCTTAGTAATATGAACTCGAAATTTTCTTGAGAATTAAAAAACATCTTTGCTTTCATTGAATATAATATTTCATAATGATGAATTTTAACACACATTTTTATTTCTGTAATCAATGGACTATTTACCAGACTAAACTGGTAATGTGACTAACAAATTTTCTTTGTTTGTGATGTATTTCATTTTATTATATAAATTAACTGTTTTTAGTAAGTGCAATTTTTACAATATTTTAACTACTTATTTTTTATTTGTGTTTATAATTTATGAAAAATAATAAAATAAACTATTAATTTATTTAATACAATAGAATAAACTATTTTTAATAAGTGTAATTTACAAATAGTTGAAAAGTGAAGAATTGACATACTATTAATTCCGTGAAGCGTATTGAGCGGCTGAAAAATTACATAATAATTTAGTATAATGGAATTGGCTTGTATAGACTTTTTAAAAAAGATGGCACAATTGGTAAAATCGGTGTATCCACCATAACAAATAGATTTTCTCATAGAATTCTCGATTGGATTGTCATTTAATATTAATAATTTACCAAAGGAAAAACAAATAACGATTCTATAGTGATGTTTTCTTTTTCTTTTATTTTTGCAACTGCTTAAATGAATTGCGCAATGATGTTTTCGAAACTCTAATATTCATTTTTTTTGCACTACAAATGCGACTACTGAAGGCAAGACTTCCATTAGCTCGCTGAGTCATTAGAAACTTAATTTTATTTAACATAATGTCCATTTATATACTAGCTTTACATTAATACCAGATGACATTTGCTTACATGTTGGCTCTAGTAGTAACTCATAATAAGAATGATGTCTAAAGTTTTGCGAAACTGGTGTTTCCCAATGTAACTATTACCGGCCTTGCGATTAAATTTCGATGATGCATTATGAAATTAAACTTGTTTAATTTTATGAATGCAAGAGCCTCATAAAATTTCTCCTATTTTTAAACACATTTCATATTTGTTTTATAACTGAGTTAATTTAATTCGTTTAATGCGGAACTGCATTAATGTATTTTCAATTTTATTACCATTTAATTAGATCTATAGTGGTAAGTGAATAAGAAAAAAAGGGTTTTTTTCCGCCTAAGATAGCTATCACAGTTTTACGGGAAAAACTTTGCCAGTCAAAATGAATTTGATAATATTACTAACAAACATTAAAAAGTTTTCCATACCATTTTAGAATTTTTGTGATTAATATCATGAAAATAAAATTGTTTTATCCGCTATATTTGTCAATGAAGATTTTACAGATTATAATTACAGTTTTTAACTTTTTGTACTAGAACTCAATCCGAAGTTTTGGAATTATTGTGGAATTATATTCCACTTAAAGGAACATTAATATTTAAAACAAAAAAAAAACCATTTTTTCCTCACTACAAATGTGTTTGAATTTGTTTGCTCAGAAAATAACTATGATAACTTCTAATCGATTTTCATTTTGACTTCCCTTTTAAATCTAATATGACTTTTGTTTTGCTTTATTTTATTTTCATGTGCATCGATAAAATATTAGTTTAGGAAATGTATTATTAAAATTCAAAGTTATAAGGCCATTATCTCAATACAAGCCTTTTTTTTTTATCCTGGTTTGAAATACTTGATAAATGTATAATCAATTTTTGGAAACTTAAATGCTTAGAAAATAATAAAATTATGTTTTTCACGTGAACAAAAATTATTTAAAATCAGATAATTTTTATTTCTATTTCCTAATTATACTATTCAAATTTTTGGATCAATTTTTATAAGACATCTGTAATATCCCTGACATGTCTATTTTCTTTTCATAGAAATTTTTAAAAATTTTCTGACGATAAGAGATTTTAATGGACAATAATTTTTTTTCAAATATTTAATATGAATTAAGAGGAAAAATACTGAATACGAATATTGTAATTGTTTAAATAAGGACAAAAGCTTTTGAAATAATGTAAGATACCAGTACTCGTACTAAATTATATTATATAGTCATTTGTTCTACATTCAGCTGACGTGTTTATTTGTCTATAACTTTTAAAAGGAACAGAATGTACAAATGCTTAACTATATGCAGATTTATTTGTAATAACACTATTATTTTCAAACACTTAGCTATTCTGTATGTATCTGCTTGAATTAATAACATAACACTTTTAAAAATAGTTTAGTATTTTAGGAATATATAGAGGTGATAAATTTTCTATCTTATTATTTTTTATTAACTAATTATAATATCTAAAACGAGTTACAGCTCTCTTCATAAGCATTCATAAATTTATTTGACTTGATCGTTAATAGAACGTACATATTATAAAAAGAGTTCCAAATTGTAGAGAAACTGAGACAGGAAAAGAATTCTTTAATGCATTATTACTCTCAAAATAAAATAAATGAGATAAATTAAATTATATACATAGCTGCAATATAATAAATTTCTCAGCCTTAGAAAAGAGCATTCTGCAGAGACTATATCAGACACTTTTAAGCATTCTTTTTTTTATTTCCAAATACTTTCATATTTTCAATTTTGCTTATAGAAATGGTCTTCAATTTCTCATACTCTTCTCAATTTAAATAAAATAATCTGCAATACAATGCAATGAAATTAGTAACGGATTTTTAAATAACTGTTTAGTAATGTGTTATTGGAAGCAACACTGGAACTATAGGCGATGAACCTTGTAAATTGGAAATTCAGTCAAGTGACGAGGACGACACCTTAGCTGGCACCACCCTTCCTAAATTTCACATCATGTCAATGGGAGTACATGGAGTCAGGACAGATTTAACGAGCATCAGCTTCGCAACACAGGAAATTTTCAAGTGGCATCAGGGTTCGAACTCCCTACTTGATGATAACAATGACGGGAACGAGTTCACGACCATTCTAAAGCTTAATTAAAGTAGTTGTAATGAGAGGTAGGACATATGAAAACAATAATAGTCTTTTACAAATACATCATTAATCATATTAATTATCCTGGCTAATATTAAATTAATGTTCATCTTAAATATAATATATCATCACTAATATCCTTTAAGTTAATGTTTGTTTCAGTTGAATGAGAGCATTTATAATAAACGTAGAATTAAATCAAAGTTAAATTATAATTAATTATATTTCAAATTAATATTTGTATTTCGAAGTAATAGTAAAGTTTGATGATTTCTGCAATTTTAAATAAAAAAAATATTTTAAAAAACATTTTATTTAACATCAATTGTATTAACTGCTTGAAAATGAAAATATTTACTTTAAATATTTCAATACATATCTGAATGCCAAATTTGCTACAATAATAATTTATATGAAAGCATTTAATTTAATTTTTTTCCTATTGTCAAATAATGTAATTGAAAAGATTTGCGATATTTTAAAAAAATATTCTCGTTGGCAGTGTAGTATTTCGTATACCATGTTTTATCCTACTGCATTTTCTTTTGTTATTTTTTTTATTTATATCTTGATTCAAACACTATTTATTTTGGATAAAAAAATTCGTCATTTATGTATGTTGAGAATACAATAGCCATTAAGCAGAATTCTGTTTTCTTTGTTGTATGTAAATAATTCATTACAATAATTAATACATCAGACTACAGTAATTTATTATTTTACTTAAAATTATTACTTGAGATGTATTGTTTACTTATGACGGTTATTTATGATATTTTTCTTATTTTTCATCTTCTAATAATGCGGAAAATAAAATCTTTACACCAAGACGGAGTTGTACTTGATAAACAAAATTTGCAAGGTGTGCTTGCCCATCTGAATGAGGACGTCTATTCAGGTTTTTGTTTTCACTACACCGATAAGTATGGCTCTAGTAATAGTATTACCAACTTGTAAACAGCGTTTACTTTAAAAACGCAATGTAAACTTCGTTAACATTATTTATTTTCTGGATTGGTTGTTGCTCATTATATATGAGTCTTAAATATCTTTTGACGGCAGAAGGCTATGTCAAATTCCTTATGAGTTTCAATGAAACCGTATAAAAGAAAAATGAGAAGGTTGCATTTTTTTACAATTTTCTGGAAGAATTTAGCAGGAAAGTATCTATTGTATATGATTGATTGCAGCAGAATTCAAAGAAAGATACTTCTTAAATAAGGATACGTTCTGCTGCTTTATTCGTAGCATGACTAAGATTCTTCATACTGGAATTGAAGCGGAAATAAGAGTTGTTTTGGCTGTCATCAAAGCGACAAAGTGAATTGTAATAAATCGATTACTTGAGGGGTACTCTAAACCAGACCTCTGTTGCATTCATGACACATTTTATTATTTAAATAATTTTTATTAATTAATTTGAATACATTTTAATGTTTAATATATATATCATTAAGAAGAGCTAAATGTTCAACCTTGATAAGCACTTCAAATCTTTCTACCGCTTTCTAAAGTGAATTTTAGTTCAATAGCTGAGTTTAAACAAGGAAAATAAAATTAGTTAATCCGTAACAAGAGAGGTGAAAACGTATGACACAGCAATAGGCGTTCGTTCTCAGATACCTCATTTCGTTATAGTTTTTTAAAATTCGTATAACTTAGATATCATCCTTTTATTTCACTTAGATGATCTTTGAGCTTTAAAATTTCAGAAAAAGAAATATGTTTTTACTTTTTAAAGTGAAATAATTATTTTCCGAGAAAATTTTACCAGTGCCTTAGATTTTTAGATAAAAATCATTTGCTGCAGTAAATTTTAAAATATTAAAAATAAAAACGAATTTATCAGGTATCATTTATTGTGATTTATTCATTTAATATGTAAACCAAATGTCAGTTGGAGAAAATTCAATGCAGCATGATACAGAAAAACTTAATAACTGAACAATCAGCATTTCATAGAGTTCCTTGAAGCAACCAATTTAATCCTTGTCTTCGTTAGAACATTCATTGATTGATTTTTACGTGCGTTTTAAGCAAACACAGTTTTAGCAAAATAAAAATAAATAAACTATCTTTATACTCATGTGCGGATGGCACAAATGATATGATCTTATTAATCCAATTTTGTGTGTGTCTTTCGTCTCTGTGTACTACTCCACACTCTGAGACTCTGCTTCCCCCCCTAAAATAAGTTTTATGGTCAGGCGCAATCCTCAATTTATTCGTAGATTTTTAATGCTTGTAAGTAGTAGTTGTAGACTAAATTTGTCAATTTCACAATTTTGAGTAAATAATCATCAGTAACAAGTAGTTCCCATACATTGAATCAATATTTCGTCAATTTTGAAATAATCAATTTTTCTGTCTTACTATGTCATTAGATGAAGTTTTTGGTCGATGGAGATAGAGTATCTTGATTAGGTTTAACGGATGATTATTTGATTCAATTTTTCCCATTGAAGTATTGCGATGGAATTGCTAGCCACTTCTGGCTCAGAGAAATTCTTGACATCTGAATAAATTTCTGAGTCTGGCAGTTTCTCAGAAAAACTATTCTTTACATTCACTTTCTTCATTGAAATCTAGAATCATTCAACTCTTTCATTTGACATTGATTAGATGGATGAATCAATTTCCTCAGACCTAATTTCAGCGATATATGTACTACTGCAGTAAATCGTAACTCTGATAGGGATATGCGATCTCACAGATCGCTCTTGAAGAATACGATTAAATTTCAACCAGGTTTACGTGCCAAAACAATGAGAAAAGAGGTGAGTTGATGTTCAAGGTTACAAAATAGGAAGCTAGAGGAAGAGTCCATTCAGTTGGACTAAGCAAGCAATAGTTGTAATTCGAGGAACAAATTGAACGGTCTGTGAGACTGCAAAACCTCTGTTACGGGTTAATTTAGATATAAAATCACACCTTTCGAAATACCACTGAAGAAAAGAAAAAGGGATATAGGGCGTAATCATCCGGATTGGCTACATTTTGCTCTTTTGGTGATGAGTCTTTTTACGACAAAATTTACGAATGTAGATTACCATTTTGCCGTGCATATAAAGTTGGAAAAATATCAGAGCTTGGTATCCGATTGTATAATGTATCTAGACCATAAAGTGTATGTATGAGAAAACCTCGCTATGCTAGGACGAAAAGCTATCCGCTAGCATCTGAAGCGCCTAATTAGGGGGAGCTCGAATAAGTGTATGCGATCTTATACATCTGTTCGAGATATTACGCACCTTAAACTTTACAATAAGAGGTGGTATGAAAATATTTCTTTTATCTTAAAAAAAAATCTGGAATTTTATACGAGATTTTTACATAATTCATCTTAAATCAAATTAAGATGAAAATCCTTTTCTACCAGATATATCAAAAAACTAACCCTTATCCCTTTTAAAAGGCCTCTTCCTTCTGCAAAAAGCAAGGGAAATGTCAGGTACTTCAGGTAGTTGAACATCAAAATAATTCATTTACTGTGCGTAAAAATATGAGGAACACATTTTCAGAATTTGTTGGAACTTTATTAGCTTATAGATTTCTTCAATTTTCTTAGCGTATAAATATAATTCATTTTCGGGGCATGAAATTATATTGAATAGAGTTAAGAAAGTTGGGCACTAACTTTTTGAAATTTCATTAATATAGATTTCAAGAATAATAAAACAATTTTTGAAATCCATTCATATCTTTTTCTATAAAATAATGCAAATCTATTACGTGGATTTGCTTGTTTATTTAAATATTAAGCAAATAAATGATTTTTGCACGCACAGGCTTTTGGTTTAACATTCAAGAAGCTAAAAGTACAAAATTCTCATATCCATATTTTATTTTACAGCTTTCGCATTAGTTTAAAAATAAACTGTTTCGGTAAAGGAAGATTACTTATAAACTCAACATTTTCAAAAATTATAAAAATAACAGTCAACAATAATTCATAATATTAACACTCGTGATGCAGTTTATTTTATTGAATACTCTTAAGACTAAACTTAAAACTCTTTTCAAATATTGAAAGTAATTTTTACTAATTTCTTATATAGGGTGTTTAAAAAATCATGGGCAAAAATTTAAGGGATGATAGAAAACATTGTAACAAACAATTTTCACCACACAATGCTTTGGCGTAGAGCAATTGGTGAGCCACTGGACGGTACCATAATGGAAAGCAAAAAGCATGAATTTTCTTACACATCGTTATTTTTACCATAGAATTCAGGAGGCATTGCGCTTTATGCTTTCTATAACAGCGCTATCTCGCGGTTCACTTCTCTCTCTCTCTGCCAATGCATCTTATGGTGAAAATTGCTTGTTTAGATGTTTTCTATGTTATCATCGCTTAAATATTCGCCCCGAGTTTTGAAACACCCTGTACTAGGGTCTTTTTATTTGTACATTTCAAAGTAAACATTCGTTAGAAGAAATGCATACAGAAGAAAGAATTTGTAAGAAAAAGGAAATATGAATTTTCAATGTAAATTTAAAAGAAGCTTATTTCATGGGAGTAATTTCAGTACACTAAAATTTCCCAAAGCATTTTAAAAAATTTTCCATTTCTTTCTACCGAAATATTACAAAATAAAGTTTTGCTATCGTAAAGCGTAGAAAATGTATGATAGTGAAAATGGGGACTATTTGAGATCATACAGAGCATTTCGTTCTCTAGTAATTTTCAAATTTCAGGGATTTTGTCAGCTTATTTTCAGTCATATATTTGAAAAAGCAACAGTTCTGAAGATTGTTTCCAATTGTCGAAAGAGGTATGAAAATTCTACTTATTATTTATTACTTCCTTAAACTTTTCATTAAGATCGTAACTTAAATTAGTTTGCTTGTAAGAATTCTAACTTTAACATATTTTTACTTTCACATTTGCGACTTACTAAATGGTAAAATAAATTAAGAATGCTTGCAGGAGTTTAAAAAAAACTAGATATTTAAGCCCTGAAGGTATTAAAACAATTAAGTTTTCTGTGTATCAGTCATGTTAAAGTTACTCACAAATACCTCTTGGGAATTGAACAAATAATATGAAACATAGTAAATGTGCACTAAGTTTGTAAAAGTAAAATAATACTTTTAAAAAAAATGTAATGAAGAATTTATTCATAAAAACTTTTTCTTACAAAAAAAATGAAAATTTAAGATTTAAGGTATTATTTATGACAATGAACCATTATAACTCATACAGTTTTAACCTGGAACATTATACTTTAATAGAAGCATATTGCTAGAAGACAAAATAAAATTAGTGATATATATATTGTTAAGAAACAGTTAATGTTTTGAAAATGTTCATACGGATCTCTACTTTAAAAGGGCTAAAGCAAATATTGAATTCCTTAGGAATTAAGAAATAACATTTAAATTATGATAATAGCTAAGCAGACATCATATTTTACATATGTATATTATTTTTAAATATTAGCCTGATTACTTTCTTCATTTTATTGATTTAGAAAATATTCCAATATTTTTTTATTATGTATTTCCTATATTAGTGATATTTTAAACAAAATCCAACAATGCTTTCATTTGTCTTAGTTTCAGATTTTAAATGTTTCCCTGACTATAATCAATTATTTCACGTTTCTTAAGAAAATTAGATTTTTTTCTAGCAATGTTAATTCATATATTTTCTTTTCCCGAGATCAAGCGCGCAGGGTGTTCTGCACATAACTAGCAACAAGAAAAGCCTCCCATGATTACAAAAGGGATGGGCAGGGCCACGATTTTTTCTGTTGCGGCACACTTTAGGTCATTGAACCTTCAGGTTTGATACAATCCTTCTTACTTATTACTGATACAATCCTTCAGAAGTTTATATGGAGTGCTGAGAACACCCAGCGACTGATTATGTTACATTTTCGTACATGAAGTCACTAAAATAGGGTAAGTTGTACTCTTTTTGTTTGCATTTTTTTTTCAAATATATTAATATACAAGAGTATTTTTATATATAGAATTTTATTAATAATAATATAATATAATTAAAGCATATACTTGATTTACAATTTTTTTGAACACTTTTTAGAAATTATGGCAAAACCTCTTTGGGAGCTGGAACAACAGCGACACAGTCAACTTTTTGATACTGTGTTGACTGATTTTAAAGACGAATATAATGCTTTCGAGGACTGTGTAAGTTCTGAGGAAGATGAGCACCATATTGAACAATCCGATCATTTCACTGATACGGAACAAGAGTTTTAACAAACTTCTGAGCAAGAAATAAGAAATGAATTCAAATCAATTCCTAGTACTTGGGAAAAGATGGAAGTACAGAATGGTAAAGAATAAAGGTGATACGTCGTTACGCACTCATTCCCAGAATATTGTTATTCATTTGCCAGGATCAAAAGGGTCTACTGAAACTTACGATAATATATTGGAATTTTTCAACTAATTTATTTCAAATTATATAAAGCAATAAATTATCATATTCACTAATTTTTTTCATTGAAAATATTCAAACAAAATATTCAAGAGAAAGAGACTATATTTAAAGAGCTGAGACTGAAATTAATGTTTTCATAGTTTTATTAATTATTGCGGGTTTATGCAGATCAAGTCAAAGAAAGTTGAATGTTTTATGGAATGTTTCACGTGTAGTTATAATATATTTCATAAAACTCTTATTTACAAACTATTTTATTTTTTTGTTGTTCTGCTGTTTAAGGTTTGATGATTTATCAGATATGGAATCAAGAAGGAGGTTAGACAAATTTACTCATATCGGAAATATATTTTCAAAATTTAATGAATATTGTTCAAAATATTATCCAGTAAGTGAATACGTCATTATCGATGAACAGTTACTAAGATTTAAAGGTCTATGTCCTTTCCTTCAATATATGCTACAAAAAGCTAGAAAATATGGATTAAAAAGTATTTGCCGTATATGATTCAAATACATTGGATATTGTAATGAATTTATGGCAACCATTATATGATTATGGACGTAATATTTCTGGCTACAACTAGTATACTACTAGCAGAATAATTGTTAAAAAATAATTTAACAGTAGTTTTCACAATCCGAAAAAATAAAAGAGATATATCGTTGTCTTCATCAGTGAACAAAAGCCTGGGACATCCAATTTTGGTTTTTCCCATGAAGTCCCTATTATATTAGTTTCTTATTGTAGAAAAGAAGACGAAACGTGTTCTACTTATCACTATAATGCATCCAAATGACGACACTTTCCAAAACCAAACTTGGAGTGATGAAACCTGAAAATGTGAATTTTTACAATATGACTAAAGGTGATGTTGAAAGCACTGATGTTGTATGCACTGATAAAATGTGCAGTTTATATAATGTATCACGAATATGTAACCGTAGGCCACTGAGATTATTGTATCATTTTCTTAACACAACAGGAATTAATGCTTCCATTATTCATCATTCGGTCTTACGTCTGTCAAAAATAACAAGATAAACATTATGAGAGGAGATTGGAGCGGATCTTGTGCAGTTGCAGTGCGATATGAGATCAGAACTTCTGAATCTGAAAAAAAAAATTAAAAAAAGCCTTGTTGACTCAGAAAATAGTGAAAAGAATATTAATCCTACAAAAAAGGAGAAATGCAATGTCTGTCCATGGAAAAAAGATGTAAATACTAACTGTTTTTGCATTCGTTGCATGAAAAATGTGTACTTAACACATACGAATACAGTCTGTTTAGAAACAGATTAAAATAATTTTTTCTACTTTCTACTGTTCTTAACCTTAACAAAAAGTAAAATAAATTTTTAGATATATGTTTTGAATGTGTTTTAAGAAAGAAATATAAAGTGATGTATTTCGAAATGAAACTGTTATAGGTTTACTTTATATCAATATTAGTCTCACTTGTATGCAATAAATATAATAATTTTATTTGTATAATTCAATAAGCATTTGGAATTTTAAAACTATGTAACACAATTGGCTTATGAAATTTTTCATTGCTAAAAGAAACTCGTTAAGAGTTTGGGGTGTTCTCAATACTTCGCGACGAACGATGGAGCAAAAACAGGCGTGAGTGATCGCGGGTTAAAAAAGTAAATGAAAAAGAATTAGATATAATTTAAATTAACTCTTACTATTAGCTTCTTTGACATTTTATTTTTTTATTATCTTTGCAGAGGCAATTCAGAAGGCATTATATGAAACCTATATACTACTACTTCATAGCATGCTGAAAGGAAAAGTGATGAACATTAATCACGAGTAATTACATCCCATTCTTTCATTTCTTTAATACGACCATTTAAAATGCTTTCAAATAGCGCATAAATATTACAAATCAAACTAAATGTAAAAATGTAATCAACTGTACTTTTTCAATCAATCATGATTATGACCTTAAAAGTACCAACGATGATTGTATTAACATACATTTGAGTCACTAGACCAATTTAATGATGTTGCTTCATAGTTATTAAAAAAACGTGTTTTGTATCATCCCATTCTGGAATATTACCTGCATTAAGAAATTATAAAATTTCCCAAAGAGAAAGTATACAATTAATGAATATTTTATGTCTTTATTTAAGTAATTATTTGTCAATAATTACTGTATTTATGTCACACCAGCTGTTCATGAAGAGAAAGAAATACAATGTAATGTAATTGTTTTGACTGATATTTTGACAAAATGCTTAACTAAATCATAATTGATTTCTGCCAAAGTTGGAATTCTACAATATTAAATTAGTTTTTGGTTTATTTTTTTAAAAATAGTTCAGTAAATATCTGTCTGTTTTTAGGTTGTATTACAATTCGTTTCTTTATCATTTTTTATTTTCATTTAATTGTTACGTAAGATGAAAATAAAGCAGAAACTACATGTTTTTTCTTATAATATTGAAACTAATATTCATAATACATTAAAATTAGATGCAAATTTGCTGTTTCAAAGTTTGATGATTCGGTTTATTTTTGTTTCTAAAAATAGTTCACCATCAAACACAAAATTTAACCATTTAATCTTTTATATAATAGTTGTATATAGGTTCAGACAAAAATATCGATAATTTAATTGAAGAAAAATGCATAATCTGCTAAATTACTTTGCACCAATAAAAATTTTGTATAAAACACACCTGACTGAAATATTTGTCCTTTTGTGCAAATGAATATGATTCTATTATTAAGCTTATAAATTAAAGAAATAACATATGCTTATAGTCTTAAAATTTCTATGTAAGCAAAGATGTGTAATAATAAACACATAAAATAAATTTTAAAAAAATGGCATTGTTACCGAAAAATGAGGAAAAGTAATTATTTTTATGCTCTGCTTAAAAATAATTGCAAAGGAAAAGAAGAATAATGTTTAAAATACTTATTGAATTATTTAGTTCTATATTTCCAGAATGTTGTTAAAAGCTAGAATATAAACTCCTAACACAAAAATGATAAAAGTAATTGTTTTAAAATGCATACTTCTCTAAGTATATATTAGGGAGATTTTCTCACGATTAATAAAGGAAAAGAAGAAAATAAGTTCTCATGATTTTAAAAGTGTCTGATGTACAGATACAAGGAATGAAATTGAAAATTTCTAGAGAAAATTGAATTATAAAAACAAAGATTTTTAAATATATTGATATAAGATAATATTTTTAAATGCTTTATAAAATGTCCCCCCCTCCCAAATTCTATTCATGATACATCCAGATTGTTTTGAAATTTTTAGTCAAAAAAATGTAGAATTCTTTTCATTTCCTATCTGTGAACTATAAAATAAAAAAATGTACAATTATTATATTTAGAATGTTCATTAAATAATTATTAATTCTATTAGAAATCAGTGTAACTGAATTGGATAAGGCGGACCGAAAATACTGAGCTCGTTCACTGCTGTATAGTTAAAATTTTGTATTAAATGCACTAATTGATATTCTTCCTCATTCTCTTTCTAAAATAAGGCTGAATGTGCATTCCGTATGCCTTACTAATTAATATACTGGATCGTGAGAATCAAATCCGTGTTTAAGTATTAGAATTATTGAATTTTGTGTAGTAAAATTATGTATTCAAATGTGAATCAAATTTTCATGTTTATATGAACGTCACAAATGAAGTACTGAAAAGGTAATACGAATATTGTATTGTTTAAGAAAATACGAGTATTTTCTAATTATAAGAAATTTTAAGTTTGCTTGGTAAATAATTGAATTTACTAAAATAGAAAACAAAGGTAAATATAGGTTAAGGTATTTAATCTCTATATATTTGAACGTTAGTATTTTTATTTAATGACTGAGGATTAAAAAAATGCTTTTTTAATATAAATGTGAAAATTTGTTACATTATCCATAATACAAATCCACATCGAACTCTTATCATTCCATATTACTCTTGGGATGTTTGCTGATATTTGGTAAAACCCATATCCATATTTCCTCCAAAAATAAATTATGATAAAATGAATATACTTTCCTTTGAAAACATATAGAATCCTGATCAGGCCGTTCATTAAGATTGAATATCTTATGAACGTAATTTATAATCATACGATATGTAATACCAGAATTGCGACAAACGCATAAGATAATTATTTTTTATTAATCTGTATTAATGCAAAAAAGATTGCTTAGAAGCAGAAAGTTTTCAGTTTTCAAAGACTAATTTAAAATATAATTATTATAATTTTTAATTATTTCTTATATATGACATTAACATTTCTTAAAAAAATGTGTATTTATTTATTTTTTGAAATTGAAATTTTTTTTTCATTTCCTATTTGGTTTTTAACTTTTTCTTTTTTCTATTCTTTTTCCCCCAAATTTCCTATTATTTCTTGAGGTTTACAAACTTCTTCAGAATTTATAATTTTTCACCTTCATAGAGGACATTGTTACACATTTTTTCTAATATGGCTGTAAAATCTTATAATATTGCTGTTTGATTCGTATTGTTGAAAGATAATTGTTTCCTGTAACTTTTGAGAGTCTCTTTTAACATCTAATTGATTAACTTTTGGGTATATCTTTTTTTTGATATATGTGTGTGTACATATATATATATATATATATGTGTGTGTGTGTGTGTGTGTGTGTGTTTGCTGAAAATCACAAGTGCCATTTTTTAGCACACCCATAAAAGAGGGGAGGAGTTACTGCTGAAACATGTCAAATTTGACGAAGATAGCAAGAACATCTCCGCATGATTAAATAACAAAGCAGATGTTCAAATTTTGGCTTTAAAATTTAACGATGCCAGAACTACACGAGCGGTTGTATACAAAAAAATATTATGTTTTATGAGAATTCACAGTTACCAACACCTACGAAGAGTTGCATAAAGCATTTAAAGATGCCACGTTCAGTAAAAGACCTTGCTTTTCAAAAAGGCAGATAATCATAAAGCAGATTTTGGTGTTACTCTCACCCAACTTACCAAAGAAGCGATCAAAGCAGGGTGTGTCATATACGAACTGGCCCGCGTTTATCGGTAACACATGTCATTGTTATGCTTAATGTTTCTTATATGCAGCATATATGCACTTTTACATGTCTCTTGCATGCGCGCACTTGATTCCATTCCTCTAAGCACCATTTCAAAAACAGAATTGGTCGACATTTAGCAAGCCAAGTTGCAGGGTGTTCAGAACGAAAGAGACAGGTGATGGGAAAATATTTTCACAGCCAATGAAAGTCTTATTTATTACTCTGATCTTTAGACGAAACAACACTGTACACATTTGTGAGACAGGTAGAAAACTGCCGGAGAGAACGCGAGGGCAAAAATACGCAGCGAAAACATTGGTGATCACTTTATTTGATTTTCACGGTATGGTATACGAGTATATGTACGAGTCCACTGTCACACAAAAGCATACTACACTCTGCCTTATTGCATTACCGTAATAAAGCAGCTGCTGAAAGATCGCATCTCGAAAAGGAAATAAGTCTCATTAATCTCTAAATTTTGCACGACGACCAATATGCGATTAAATAGCTGTTCAAGAGTGACTTTGAACACGTCTTCAATACATTGTAGATTTGCTGCAACAAGTGCATTGCATTTCAAGTAAATTACATCGAACGTCATTCGATTGTTACGCACTAAACTTGTAAATAGTTAAAGTCATGTATCGCAACACGCCAGTCAGTACAGAATTATCCTTAAGGACTAGTTCTGATGTTTCAGTTTCATCAGTTTTATACAACTTCAAGTAACTACATTAAAGATATGCCAGATTAAATATGTCCAATCTTCATAAATTTCGAAAGGTCTATTAGAGTATTCGCGATTTAAACTATTACCTCAATTATGACCATCAACAAATACAAATCTCCCGATCTGGAACAATGCGCTACCGAGGCCTTTTTAAAACTTCAAAAATGTAAGAAATCACACTAAAATTTAAGAAACGGATATCGATTTAATACTGCAAAATGTAAGAAATCATGATTTAAACAACACATTAAAATCCGACATAGAGATATTGCTGTACATCTAGCTGTTACTTGATGTATTTTTAATACTATTGTACCCCTTTATAAATGTGTAGAATTTTGTCACTTAATTCAGCGCCAAGTATTTTGCACTGTAATAGATAAATTAAAAATTCAATATCTAATAAATCAACAGGAAATTTGTAACATACGCGGAATCAATTTAAAGGTATGAAATACTAGTTGATTTTTTAAATCATTTAAAAATGTTTGTTAGCCTTTTTCTAACGTTTAATCTAACGATAAATTTATTTGAAACTTTACAAAACTAGTTTATATTTTTTAATCATCTGAGATTCAATAAACATACCAGGCCAGACATCATGAATATTTGATAAATCATCCTAACAAAAATCATACAATACGATATTTTTCTTCAAAAATCAATTTTGAAGAATGATTTTAATTTATTTTAACGCTCTTTCTTTTGTTCGCTATTTAATTAAAATGATATTGCTTCTCAGAAATGAGCACCAGACAAGAAATTATTTTTCTTTAATTTTCCAGACGAAAGTAATCCAAAGTTATTCCTAATTTGATTGATATAAATATTTATATGGATTTCTGCATCAAAATCAAATCTTGTTGTTCCAGCAACACTTTCAAAACTTAGAAAAGAAAAACAATTACCTACTTTTATAGTAAGTAAAATAAATTCTGGAAAAATTTACTGGTGCACGTAGAAAGAAATGTTCAAAAGGGTTGTACCCTCTTTTCAGTTTACGAGGGGAGATAAAAATATTTTTCTTGGCCTTTTTTCTTAGGAAAATCGTTCGTAAAAGTTTAATATAAATACATTTCTGTTTTCTTTCAGAGCTTTCGTAGAATATTACGAAGAGTCTAGGTTGGTTTTCCATGTAGTAGACCGAGACTTTTGATCTTATGTTGTTTAGTCTCACTATCTTATCCTTTTTTTTTCCAACGGATTTCCTAGCGTAATCAGGTATGCTTCTTTTATATTTGTATATTTTATTTACAGGAAATTTTAGCATGGTGGCTGGTTCTATATTGGAAAACATTACGAAAATAAATAATTTAGAATATGCATTATTTTTTATTTCTTTTTAAAATTGCAAATATTTTTTAAATTTCATATAAAGAAGGAAAAGTAAAGAACATGATTCTGGGTACAGATTCCTTTATTGAAAAAGGTAAATAATTTGCATAACAAATTCAGTAAAATGTTTTTGTTATAATTGTCATGCAGCTGTATATATATTTGATGAGTAAAAGTTTACTGATTGCCTAAAATATTTTGATGGATATACTTTCCTTTTCTATAAAGTTTCTTAAATACATATAAATTTAAAGTATTATCTATACCAATAATTCAAATATTGTTCAATAGTATATTATATAGTTAAAATCGTTGAGAAAGATGAATTTTTTTTTGGAGATTTAGATAATTAGTATCTAAAACCTATCTATCTCTATTCGTATCTATCTATTACTCACATAACTCAAAAACTGAGTTACTTTTAGGTAAGGATCAGATATTGTAAATCAGTTTTTCTTGATAATTTCAAAGATTGAAAAAGTAACATATATTGTTAAAAATTATGATATTGTCGTAAAATCAAAAATATATTTAATCAATATTTTTCATTTTTAATTATTATTCATACACGTACTAGAAATATTATTTAAAAAAATTATGAAGAAAGTACATATAAGGTAGACCTCTTTCCAAGCTCCAATTTTTTTTTCACTTTTGAAGTAATAGAAAAATAGATTCATCTTTTTCCATAATCATGAATTTCTTAAAGGCTTTAATTTAAATGTTAATGTATTGAATTTGTGGAAGAATGTTAACAAATTATTATAATTGAATAAAATATTCTGAGTATATTTTGCGTTATAATGATAACAAATTTGTAACGCATCTGATTATTACTTAATTTACTTTTCATTAGAATATAGTTACTAAATTTACACAGTAATAGGAATAGAAAGACACATGAATTAAATCAAAATATTTTTATTAAAGAATGTATACTTTAAATCTTAAAGCCTAACTTTACTCTCTCTAATATTGTTTTAACTAAACGTTCTTATATTATAATTTGTATTAATAAATTTACTTATTTCCGAGCCATTCGGGTTCGAATCAGTAGAATAACTGAAATTGAGGATTATATTCTTTAACTTCCTCTTCAAAATACCTTTGATTACCTCTAAAATTAAGAACGCGGCTGGTTTAGTCATCTTACTTATATCAAATACTTTTCTTCCTCCCAAAACATTTTTCGCAGATTATAAAAATATCTGATTAAATCTATTCCTTTTATTTTATAATTTCAATTTAATTTAAAGAAATCATTTTTTGTTTTATTGTAGCATGGTTTCATTTTAAATATTTCTGATAAAAATACCCCTACATTAGTCGAAGGGAAATTCGTGATATAAATTAAAGTTGCATACTATGCTACAGTTTAAGAACACACACACAAAATAGACGCTAAAGCATACAATTGGATAATACGGTATGTTTTGAATTAAGTTTCTGACATCGGCTTAAATATTATAAAATGTATATCTTACAGATGTTAACATAAGCAAGGGGACGGAACCAGCTAAAGTATATGACTTTCTATTGCATCCTTGAATGTTTTACCCGTTTAAACTTCCAATGCCAATCCGGCACTTTGTGGAGATTCAATCTGTACTGCATCTAAACACTGATATTGGACATCTCTAAGCGTATTTCATATCTATTTATATGGTTCTACTCAACCATTTGATTCCAAAGTATTCGTAGAGTTTGGATTCTAAAGCGAAATTTTTTTTGGATTTTTTTACTTGGAAACTAGTTGTTCGTTTCTGAGGAATTACAGAATTTTTAGACATTACCAAGTGTATCTTTTGAATGAGGGGCACTTTTATTGTTGGATTAATTTTTTAAGAAAAAATTAGTCTTAAATTGTGAAAAATTTAAAGAAAAATTAACTAATTGAGTAATGGTTAATAGCCTTACTTTGTAATTTTTCAATCATATTTATTCTTTCAAACGGGTATTACAAAGTTTTAAGCAAGGTCTACGTTTCACTTAAACTAATTTAATAACATTTTAATCACTATTTATACATCTACTTCCATTACTTTTGATTGTAACTGATTATATATTCGCATATGAGCTACACATTATTTTTATATAAACACATTCGTTTGACAAAGGGATACCAGATAATTTCCTGAAACAGTAATGCCTTTTTTCTCGAGTTTTCTGTTTAAGAATAACTTTATTGAGTGTACATTATATAAAAACGAAGTTCTTGGATTAACGATATTCAATATTTTTAAAAAATATAAAATATGACAAATATGTATATTAATGTCAAAACATTTCTGTCAGGTGCTTAAAAGACCATTATTACACATTTAGAATCTAAAATATAACCGTCACTTGAATAAAATTCTTTGAATCATAGAATAACTGTTCCATGTAAAGGAAAAATGTACGTTAATTATATTATTAACTTAAGCTAAGAAAAAAATTTCCCTACTTAACTTTTATTTTTATTTTTAAATTAATTAAAATGTAAAACAACAAAAATTTTATTGATGAAGATTGCGTTTTTGAAATTTTCTTATTGCGAATGGAATTTTATTTCTATTAGCAAAATTGTTTTTCAATTTCGTATAATTTTATGTAATTGAGTTTTTAACAACCTTGTTATAGTAGTTATTACTTTAACTATACTATTTAAAAAATCTTTGAATATCTTTCTGTGCTTATGAGAAATAGAGAAACTTTGAATAACTTTCTCTGTTTATAAGTTATTTTAGTTTTACAAATGTTCCAAATATTTAATCTCATAAGTTAAATATAGATATTATCAAAATATATTTGTTGTACATTAATTATAATTATCTTCGATTGGAAATTAGAGAGAAAGGTTTCAGGATAAGTCATTTAGATAAGGAATATGTATTTTGGTAAACATTACTTCGCCTTTTTACCAACTCAATTTCATTTGAATGCACAATCCCGTTGGATTTAAATTTATATCATTCTACCAAGTAATTATCGTATTCTATTTCATTCTAATGCTTTTCATTAATAATATCCTGCATATTTGTGTTTTAGTTTAAAATAGAAACTTGCATTCCCCCTAAGATATCATTAAATATAATCATATCATGCAGTTAAAAGCTGTTTTGGATGCTTTTGTAATAATAATTTCTAACTTTAAGTGGAAAATATATGCTTGGTAGTGGAACTTCATGGTATTTCATTTGGCAATACTACCTTCAACTCGTTTTAACTTATTGTTTCAATGGAATGTAGGTTCATTAAGAAGAGTATTTTATTGATACGGACACTGGTATTTTCCTGAGTGTTCAGATCTTAAGCAAAGCATTATATGTTATTCGAGTGTTGAGCTGTTATTTAATAGGAGGTAACATAAAGTTTAACAAATATTGGATACCCTATTGATGGAAATAATGAGATTTTAAAATGAAACGTAACTTTTAATTATCCGTTTCGTGTTCACGAATGCACGGATTCAAGAGAGATAGATATTAAGTTTAAGATAGTAAATTTTGAAAGTATATACTAAAATATATGAGTTATAAATTTAAGAATTTGTACTAAAATGTAAATGTGGTTTTTACATTCATTATATCATAAGATTGTAAAAAAATATCATACAGAAGGCTTACCTAATTCGCCAAAAATAAGTTAAATATTCTCACGTTCAAAATTATAAGTATTGTTATAATACCTTTAATTGGTTTACATTTTAAATATCTCTAGGAATATAACTAATATATTTACTATTTTCAACATGAACACCAGAAGAAAACATATGTACAGTAGTAATTGAAATAAGAAACCTTTATTATTGCAAGAATTATAAATTATTTTTTAAAAAAAATAAACATTAGTGTCCACATTACAAAATCAGGTTCACTCAAGTAGATTTTTAGGAGAGTGATTTGTATGAGGTTTAAATATAATGAAGAATCGGTTTGTTTATTGCATGTTATTTACTTATCCTGTTAAAAATTAATAATCAGCCAAATATTTTATAATATTTTCATATTTTATCTTACCTAAGATAGAGTAAACTGATACAAAAGCAGGTAAGCAAAAATGTAACTTAAAAACTTCAAACTTAATTTTCTCTACATTTTTTAAAAATAGAGTTGTTGTTATGACAGAATTTTACAAAATAAATATGTATGCCTTAAACTTTATATTCGTACTAAACAACATATAGAGTTAAAACAGTCTTACATTGATATATCAGTAAGAAATAATTTTTATAGCTTACACTTTGTTACGTAACTCCTCTGTAATACATTAATTATTAACTTGATGGATTAGAGAATCAATTGCATTTAGTATTAGAAAAAGGGACAAATAATCGTAAAGTAGGATTGAAGAGAACTCCAATCAAGAAGAGAGTAAAATAAATTAATTGACAATATTACTTGAATAACATAATACTAACATTTGGTGTAATTAATTTTATTTGAACAGATAAAATTAAAATTTATAAGTTACATAAATATGAAATGGACATACCGGAGGGATAAGATATGGGTGCCTCATTGTCATAGGGATGCGAGCATTAAATTAATACTTAATAAAAGTTGAGTGAATGAATTTCGTAAATGTATATTTATTAAGATAAATTACCATACAATTAAAAGTAATATGTTTAAGTTTGTGTTACAAGTGTGACTCCCATTAGTGAGAGTGTATGAGTATCAAAGTGTAGGACTGATGAAACTGTATGCCTGTCGGTCAATCTAGATGAACGCTTCTTTTTACATAAGTTACCGAGAGGTACGAAAGGTTTCCAGAAAAAAGGGAAATATCTCTCTCTTGAACTGAAGACTTAAAATGCAACAAGTGTACAATGATTTTACATGAGTCATTCATAAGTGAAATCAATACTGATAACGCGAGGTCCATCTAAAATTGGTAGTTGTTCCTTTAAGATTTGGTGACCAACATATCAATAGAAAGTGCAACATGGTTTTATTATTTATTTAATGTAATATTTAATAAAGGGTTTAAATGTTAAAAAAAAATTATTTTATTATTTTATGTTCATAAAGTATTCAAGTCCAATATGCTCTTTGGAGCTGAGATTTGTGGAAAAATATTTATAAATTATTTGATTATAAACCATCTCCTTATTTTATATGATCTTTTTAAAAAATTTATCTGTTTCCTCCAAACAACCCCAGACAATATCTGTTAGATTAAAATAACGAAAGATAAAATTATATTTATCAATTTTACAGGAAAAACAAATCATAATGTATTATTTTTCAAATATAATTGAGATATGTTTCTAAGTATTTAATTCTACTGACATTTATTACTTTTTAACAAATTTAGGTTTTACGGCTTTACGGCTTGTATTAATTCTAAACAAGTGTAATATATTCCAAGCTCTTTGAAAAGTAAGAGGTATATATTTCATACTTTTTTGCAGAATATACATAAATTCTAATATGCATCAAAAACATTAAGAATGTCATATCCAATAATTCATATCGGTAGAGATTTAACCAGTATTTTTACAATATTTTGTTGATATTTCTAATACAAAAGTCTCCTAACTCCACATTATGCCAGTGGATATAATGAACTATTTATTCACTGTTTAACAAATAGTTCATTAAAAACTTTGATAATTAATTAAAATTAACAAATATCAACAAATATAAAAGTGGTAAATGACGCCAGAAGCGCAAGTCAAGGTTGAAGCCGTTCCGTGAATGTAAGTTTCCTCTTTGAATATCCGTAGTAGAAAGACTGGATTTTGTTTCTCTTTAGTCTTTCTTCTAGCACTGTGTTTTGATAATATGTCTTTTAAACAAATATAAATCTATACTGAATTTAATGAAATGTTATAATTTCAGTAATAAATTATGTTTAAATATTCTTTACTAATGCTGTGTTTCGGAAGAATTTATTATTTCTTTTTGCACACTTGATTGAATTTTGTAACACTGATGTGGATAGAATTAATTTCTGCTAAAAGAAAAAAAAATTACTGTTTGCTGTCTACCAAGTTTATCGAGTTTTGAAACTTGGGAAACATTAAATAGTATATATTCTGATTTCTTAAAGGATCATATGCTTGCAATAATTTTTTAAATCTATGTGCTACAGCATGTACATTTCAATGATGTGTTTCAGTTACAATTAAATTTACTATAATAATCAGCAAAAGTATAAACTATACTATTGTATCATTTTTGGATATTAAGAATCTCTACATTTATTATGATCTGGAGTACATGAACGAACGTAGATGAAAGAAATACATTGATGGGAGCCTAGGAGATATCTTAAAATCTTTAAAAGTATTCAAAATAAATAATTACCACAAAAATTTTAAGAAAATATTTTCATTAATGTGAAACTAATTGTAAAATTGAAAAACTTCTAATTTTACATTAATTATTTTAAAAAAACTCAATAATTATGAAAACTGATGAACGTAACGGAAGCAAAATACATAACATGCTGCACATATGCAAAATATATAAAACAAGGAAACGACTAATGATCGAAAATGTCATAAATATGTAGAAGAAACAAACTTATAAATTAACATACAGCTGAGTGCTTTCATAATTTATAATATTTTATAGTATCAAAATTTCTCTTACATTTTCTTTTCATTTCTGTTATATCTTGGGATATGTTTTAAAGTAAATTTATGTATGGAATAGATGTTTTCAATTTATATAATATGTTTATTAGGAGAGAGTCTTTATTTCAAATTCACTCATGCTCATATATTAAAGGTTATGACATACGCACTAAGGAATTAAAACTGAAAATATAATACACACAAACAAACGCAAAAAGTTGTTGTTGGAAATATTTTTAATATATATGAACACCTGTTTAATACCCAAAATATGTACATAATAAAAATATGGAGCGAGTATCATAGTATTGAATGGAATGTCAGAATGTTCATCTCCTCACCATATCAAACAGATAATACTAACCTCATATAGAAAAATTAGCTCTAGGAGGTTTAATTAAAAGTCAATGCTTGAGAATATAAGAATTTAGTAGACAGGGTCTACTCTTGCTGGTTATATGTCTGAAAGAAAATAACTAAAAAAATTAATATTACTGGAGGCCACGAGCAAAAACTCAAAAGAGGGGAGGAGATAAATCAGTCTCTTCTTTTCGGAATGAAGATGAAGGGACTGAGCTTGGATGCCTTCACTTCCTAAATGAATGCCAAATTTAATAATATGTTTGATACATTTACTGTGCATAATTAGCACTAAGGTCATCCCTCTTGTATGATTCAAAACTATGTGCAATACTTCAATAAAGGCTTAGAAATTGAATGATATACCTGAAATCCTTGATCATATCATAAACATGCTCAACCGGATTCAAATTGAAGTAGAAATCTAGTCATTCCTAAAGGATAATATGTTCGTTAAAAAGTTCTTCTACGATATTTCCGTCATAATTTGGGTATTGACAAGTAAAAAAAGTTTTCATCCAAGTATAAATAAATATTTTATTATCAAATGATAACACGATAATTTAACCTATCATGATTCCATTATGAACACGAAAATCTGATAAACAAAGATAATGCTCCCAAATGCAGAGCCAAAAGTCACCAAAAAAGCTTCCAAAAGCCATCACATTGACGATTCTCAAATACTTGTTTGTTGTAACATATATCTGGTGCCTTCCAGTTCAATAAATTTCGTTATTCGATGCTTAACTTGAAGTACTCGCTAAATAACACTCATGCCCACAATTGTGGTATTCAATAAACAGTTCGATGCATGAGACTAACCTACTCAGACATTAATTTTCTGAAAACGGTACACATCTGATAAGGCTGCTGTTATATTGGAATAGTTCTCTTAATCATCTGTACATAATATCATTCGAAATAGTAATACTTGTGAACCTCAACAGCCGTCGGGACAAGTTATGAACTGCACTCACAACAATTATTCCTCTTATACGCTCACACGAGTGCTCGGTTCTTTATAACGTTCTCTCAGATTGTAGTTAATTAAACTTGAGTTGTAAGCATTTATTCCTGAAGAAATACATGAACATGACGCAAAAATAATTTTTAATCCTGCAATTAATAATTTGGAATGTTTTATAACTCACCAATCTTACATTTTATTCCATAAAATTGTAATTGAAGCTTAAAATCTGAAATTGAGCTTTTTTAAAAAAAAATCAATGTCACTCCACATAAATAGAAATATCATTCTCATGTTTAATCTTCCATTATTCGAAACAGATTAATACATATTCAATTATATAATAATTTCTATAGAAAATATTCCAATTTTTTACATGAAAAATCTAAAATAGTATAAATTTATCATTTTATAAATAAATACATCACACTTTTCGTGATACATTAATTTTCGTTTTCTTGTAATATAGTATATTTTTGCCTTCATAAATTATTCATTCGGAATTTTGTTTCCTTCTTGAGAAAATTAGGACTAAAAGATTTCGATATAGTTGAAAATTGCCAATACTTGTTTATTTGTTATCTTCCTTAAGTACACAAAATAATTAAATGGAATTATAGCTTCTTATTTGTATTCCTTTATGTTTAATAATCTGAAAGGTTGGCGAAAATATGATAAAATATTTAAATTTTGAGAATTTTATTTAAAATTCAGAGAAAAAGAACAAATTATTAATTAAAAATAAAATCCTTAAATTCCAATGCAGTGCCGAGTATTTCAGCTAGTATTTATTATGATTGTAAAAATATTGATATTCAGATTCGAAAAATATTGCTATTGATAACCGAACCAGTACAGAAATTATTTTATGACTAAAACAATGATTTTGTTTCTAAATTCTTAGAATAATAATAAATATTGCATGTGTTTTTGCAAATTTAATAGAAAAAAATACAGAATCCTAGAATGTTATCTCCATATGGATTTTATTTTCTCGCTTCCAAATTTGAAGTGCAGAAATTAGAAATTTTAATAATTGTACCGACATTTTCGTTTTATTTTCATTACCTTAGAAATGAAAGGCCACTAGACGTAGAAATATATATGACTAGCAGTACTCACATATTTTTTTGAATTTCTTTTAAAATTTTTAATTGTTTTCAAAATGAAATTAGTTAAATACTTTATCAATTACATTAGGAATTTTCGATTTACATGTACATTAATGTTATGGTAGAAGAGAAAGAAAAAACTAAATCAGGCTTTAAAGCTACACCCAATATCTTAACGAATAAATAGCGTAACATGTGTAAGGAAAACTTAGCAAAAGCGCAAAAATACAGCATCACATAATATAAGTCATTGCTTTGATTATTACTTGGCAAATGCGTAGTATTATAGAACTTGATAAATTTCTGTCATGCAAAAATAAATGAATAACTAAAATGGTAATAACTATAATGATAATTCTTATAGAAGCTTGGATAATCGGAACAATTTGAGTGAAAGCTCACTTTTAGCCCTACTTGAAGCGTGTCTTAATTGTATGCTATCAGAATCAGATTTCGAATCTTCGAAATTAAAACATAATTTGAAGTTTAACAATTTAAATATAGCAACATATATAATAAAATAATGCCTAATAAATGAACTGTCATTTCAATAAATATATGTTAATGATATCGCTTAAAAGTGTAATAGAATAAGAAAGATAAAAAGCAAGTATCCAAAAAAGAAAACCTTACATGAAAAATTTGAATACTGTTTAAAATTAAGCCATTGATTTGAAGTATCTTTTTCAATCTTTTTTTTTTCCTTCCTAAATTGTGAATGATAAATTTGGATTTTCTAAGTTATTATATTGCAAAGGGCTAGTAATTTTTATCTAGTCGATTTAATGAAAATTCATTATAAGAATCTTGTTCTTCAGTTATAGCTTAAATTCTTTTTTCGGTTTCTTTGGGGCAGAAGGCTAACTCACCTCGCTGAATGTTCAGTTACATTAAGTTCTAGTTATTAATCAAGTTAAATCTCTTCTTGGTAATTCGAACGATTTTTGAGATTATTCTCAGAATCTAAGACTTATCTACCAATTTAAAAAGTAATGGTAAAATGTACTATGAATACAATAGTAGACGTAAATAAAATCACTTTGTAATTAATTGTTACTTTATTTTTCCAAAGGAAAAAAATGACCAAAATCTGTCGTACGCAGATTTTTAAAAAGGAATTACATAATATATGACTAAAATGTTTATTCATTCACCCGGTTTATGAAAATTATGAAATAAAAAAATTGACATAAATGTTGAATAAGCGACCTATGAGAATTAGAGATGTGAAAAAAAAAATTCCGGCAAAAGTGAAGCTGTGGAATAAACTAAACTTCGTGTTAATACGTGTAATTCGATTTCAGAAACCATGGAGCAGCCTTCAATTTGAGGATGATATTTCATTCAGTTTAGATATATTTAAATATTTTAGAGAATAATTTGAAATTGATTTTTGAAAGAGAGAAATATAGGGGGTGGACAAAAATATGGAAACACCTTGAAAAATGCATGTTTGAAAAGAAAGATTGATTTTAATGAAATATGGTGGTGGCGCTGGCGTTTTGATATAACGCCACCTTAACTTCAAGTAAGCAAACAGTTCAGCTTGTTCGGAGTACTGTTATGTGAGGTTGTACATTGATCTATGTCAGAGCTAACAGACTTCGAACGTGGGCAAATGTTGGAGCACGTATGGTAGGATGCTTCCAAAGCAAGGTACGAGGTGTTTAGTGTCAAGAGGTACTTATCGAAGATTTATCTGCATATTTGAAAAGAAAACATCATCTGCTAAATCACAGCGCGGACGAAGTGATGGTGCGTGATCAGATGATCATCATGGCACCAGACGAAAAATAAGAAGACACAGCTGCAAAAGTACTTGAAATGAATGTTGTGTTCAGAACCCCAGTACAAACAATTGAAGGAGCTCTCATAAACAGGGAATTTCTGGCCGTGCTGCATTGAGAGCTCAGTCAGTGATGCTAATGCCGTAACAGGAAAAGGTGGTGTTTAAGCTCACAAAGCCTGGACTTAGAGAGTGGAAGTGTAATATGGTCTGACGAGTCTTCATTGTCACTCTGGCCGAGTTTACGTCTGAGAACGCCATCCTCAGCCTATACAGACCGCTTGTTGCCAGAGTGAAACATGGCGGGGTTCTGTTATGGTTTGCAGCCAGATCGTGGTTCTCTGTCACCATGATAACTGTGTCAGGGCACATGACTGCCAAGATTTATGTGAAATTTGGCAGATCAGTTCATCCCTGGTACAAACTTTGTTCGATGGTGATGGTGTCTCCAAGAGCAAAGCCCTGTTCACACAGCTCACTGTCCAGGATGGCTTTCTGAGCACGAGAGGATTTTCCCATCTCCCCCACCACAGCACAGACCTGAAATATTATCGAATCTTGTGGTCTACATTGAACGGAAAGTGCGTTCTGCTTATCCACCGCCAACATCTTATCTGAACTTGCCACGTTTTGCAGGAAGAATGGCTATAATATTCCTTGGCATCATACAGGAACTGTATTTATCCATCCTGAGAAGAGCGCAAGCTGTTTTGATGCAGGTTCTACACATATTAAGCAAAGAAACATGTTTTTAAAAGATGTTTCATATTTTTCAATCCCTGTATATAAATATATTACATGAGAAAGGAATCTGATTGAAAAAGGTTGTACCATGAAAATGAATATATGAAGTAAAAATATTTAAAATAAATATTTTTGCAATATGATCGACCAGTGGTCGTCAAACTATGGCTAGAACCACGATGCGGCTCGTTAGCCCTTTATTTGGGCCAATGAGTGCGCTAATTTCGTTAACATCACACATGATTTAACACGCATTATATTTAGTTGATTAATGAGGCTAAAATCTGCTTTCATTTGTTCATAGCAGATCTCCTATGTAACAGGTCAATCGAAAAGTCTCCGGCCTGACAGACATAGGATTACTAGAATTAAATATATGTTTTTAGTTAGCCCAAACCTCTCAAGAGTGCGTGTATAAATCTACAATGTTGACTGCTAGTTTTCAGAATTATAGCATTTGAGGCAACTTTTATTGTGAAAAATGGATAAAAGGAATCATGTGTTGATAAAATATTGCTTTGAAGGGAAAATACAGCTAGTGAAACTTGGCTTGATGAGTTTCAGAACTGCTCCAGGAAAATCAAACCATCAAGGATTGTATGCTAGTTTAGATGGTATGAGTACCGAAGACGGTGAACGCCATGAAGTTGTATACGACGAAAACATTAAGAAAATCACAAAATGATTTTGAATGACTGTAAACTGAAAGAATGAAATAGCAGACACTCTAAAGATATCAACTGAACGTGTACATCATATCATTCACGAATATTTGGGAGAAAGCTCTGTAAATTGGGTCATAGCAAACTCTTTTGACCAAAAGACAATGATTCGAGCAGGTTTGAAGAGACTCAAGCCTTGAGTTTTGCATCGATATGAAATGGAGGAAACATGTCCATCATTTCAATCCAATTGAAGTCATCCGAGTGGATGCACACGATGAACCGCCCAAAGCGTGGGAAAACGCAACAGTCGAGCTGGCAAGGTTATGGCGTCTGTATTTTGGTGGAGGTGCTCTTGAATACATTGACTTACTGAAAGAAAGCACCATCAACAGTGACTATTACATAGCGTTATTGGACCGTTTGAAGACGAAATCTCCGAAAAACGGTACCGTATGAAGAAAGAGTGCTGCTTCACCAAGATAAATGCACCGTGTCACAAGTCATGAAAACAATGGCAAAATCCAGAATTGGGCTTCGAATTGCTTCCGATGAGGTAACTCCGTATTCCAGATCTGACCAGCGACTATTTCCTGATCTAATCTCAAAAGAATGCTGCTGGAAGAAATTTCGTCAAGATTTGATCGCTGAAACTGAGGCCTATTTTGAAGAAAGGACAAATCGTACCTACAAAAATAGTATCGAAAGCTGGAGGTCGCTATAATCAGTGTATCACCCTTTAAGGGAATTATGTTGAATAAAAATAATTTTGCAAAAATGTTTGGTCTTGGCAGTGAGACTTTTCAATTGACCTGGTTAATAATCATGGAGAGTTGCTTAAAGTTATTGTTTCTCCATAATGAGTGGGTGTGAGAGCTAGAGGGCTCGAAGTGATTATACTTAGAAAGCATGTATAGATATTTAAAGTAATTAATGATTACATAAGGCACCAATCATCTATAATATATATTTTCTGTCAATATATAAAATAAAACTGAAGAACCAAGAGAGGTGTACTTCAAAAGATATTTTCTTTAGACAGGTTTTATAAAATACTAAATAGCATAAACGATAAAATAAATCTTTCATCGCAAAGCATTTAGTTTTACATAACCTTAATTCTGTTAGGCACTTATTTTATCAATAATATAAAACAATTTAATATAAAAATAAAACACTTGAAGTCTTAGATCTTGCTAAAAGAATGTTTAAATGATAAGAACGACAACAGTTGATCCAACTAAAAAGATCACAGTGGTGTCAGTATTTAAACGTGCACTAATATTGGACTGTTTAGAGTAAAATGAATATATTTTAATTAATCGTCCTTAAAAAGCAAAATGATGGCTATAGGTGATTAACCTAGTCATTTCAACCCAAATCAAGTGACGTAGTAGGAATGAGCTGGATCTTTTCCTCTTAACTCCACACCCCAATCAGAGGACTTCGGAGCTTGATATGATTTAATTGCATTCATCCTACTACTATGGTCTGTCTTAAGTGACTTGGGGCGAACCACGACTGGAAGAAAATGCCTGCTGTGGGTCACACCATTGATGTAAGCTACCTTGCACAATGAAGCTAAGAAAATCTCCAGGTATTACTCTTCAGAATGCTCATGTTCTCAATTTTCAAGATTACTTAGTTATTTTGAAGCTTAAGAAAATCTTTTAAAAACTTTATAAACCAGACTTTCTGAAATTTTAGTGCTAATTATTATTGTGATATGTCACTTTCAGGCCATATGAATTATACTTCTCCGTTAATGTATAACAGATATCAAAATATCATTAATTCCTTAAGAATGGTTACTCATATTCCAGGAAGTTTTTTATTCCTGAAATCTAATTAAATAAACTCAGATTTGCAAAATATAATTCAAAAAAGGAAGTCCCACTAGATCTTTGAGACTGAAATACATAGAACCTTTGTGAGGAGGTTTGCTAAAATCTTAAATATAACTTCTGTACAAATTAGAATATTTTAGACTTAGTTCTCAACTTTCCTTATCTTTGCAGCTCAGAACCTTGTGCTAGAAGTACACTACATATACAATTATACTTCATTTCATGCTATAAGAAAAATACATTGCGGTTTAAATATAAACTATTAATAAAACAATAAATATAATCTCAGTTATTCAGTAGTTGATTAGAACTACATTAATTAAATTCTAACAAGATTTTCATTGTGTGTAATTAATAATAAGATTAATAATCTAATGAAAATAGAATTATAAAAAATCCATAACCTACAAAATTTAATAAGATTTGAAAATAAAACTAATCTGAAGTTCGTAAGTAGTGGTATTATAGATAACTGCTAGATGATGATAGATGTCTTACTTTTAGCAATGTTTCTTGGCTCATAAAATGAAAAGCAAAAACATTATAAAAATTCTGACATTCCTTCTCTCAATCGTATTTTTCTAATAAATCATGAAAATAAAAAAGAAGTAGTTCAAATATAATTTTATCTGTTACTGAAAATTCTTTCTTGTGCATTACGAAAATTAATTATCTGCTAAAATATTAGAAATGAGTTAATACCATCTATGGATTTGACAATTAATGAAATGCAATAATCTTGAGTAAAATAGCATATCAATCTTAGCAAAACTACATAGAAAATCTATAAAACATGCAATTGAAACGTTTCTACTTTTTGAAATAGAAGAATGTATAATTTTATAATATACTTTATACATGTAATGAATATATATATATATACATATCTGCAATTAATCTAAAATTGAATGATAATCATGCAAATCACAAGCATAATAACAAACTTGAAGTTATTATAGTAATATACAGGGAGTTGATAAAATATGAAACATCTTTGTAAAAACATGATTTCTTTGTTTAATATAGTGCAGAGAGAAACCTGTTAATCCAAAACAGCTTGCAGTCTTCTCGGAATGATAAATACAGTTCTTATGTGTGCCAAGGAATATTATACCATTCTTCACCTGCAAAACTGGTGGTGTCATTCAGTAACGATGTGGCGGTGGATAACGGAAAGCACTTCCGTTCCAATGTAGACCACAAAGATCTCGATAATATTCAGGTCTGGTGACTGTGGTGTGCCGGAGAGCGGACAACCTCGTGCTCAGAAAACCAGGTCCTGACAGTGACTAGTGTGAACAGGGCTTTATCGTCTTGAGAACCATCACCATCGAACAAAGTTTGTACCATGGGATGAACTTGATCTGCCAAAATGATTCACATAAATCTTGCAGTCAGTAACATTCTGAACAGTATCATGAATAGCACAGAGAACTACATCGATATGGCTGCCTAAACTCATACAGAACCCGCTATGTTTCCTCTTGGAAACAAAGCAGTCTGTATTATAGGCCTTGAGATGGCTTGTTCTCCAGACGTGAAACTCGGACCATGAAGTGAATCAATGTAAGAAGACTCAGTCAGACCATATCACGCTTCCACTACCCTATAGTCCAGGCTTTATGGCTTAAACACCACCTTTCTGATTTACGGGCATTATCATGACGAGTGAAGCTATGCCAGTACGGCGAGAAATTCCTATTTATGAAGCCTCCTTCTAATTGTTTTGGTACTCACAGGTTCTTAACACCCCTTCATTCTTAGATAACTTTGCAGCTGAGTCTCTTGCTTATTTTATGTCACACTGTCTCTTAATGATCCGTCACACTCACTCAGGCACACTTTCGTCCGGCTGTGAGTTGCTGTAAGAGATGATATTTCCGCTTTTCAACAATGGAATAAATCTTCGATACAGACCTCTTGAAACACTAAACACCTGGCTATCTTGCTACGAGCCCACATTGCTCATTTGCTCACTTCAAGTCTGTTAACTCTGAATGCAATGCAATGACAACCTCACGCAAAATTACTCTGACAACAACTGAACGATTTGCACTTTAAATTGTATAAGGTGTGAAGTTAGTAGTCAAAACTGCATGCGCCACTTCTATATGTTCATTAAAACGCCACCTTTCTTTCAAACATGCATTTTACAAGGTGTTTCCATATTTTTGTCCACCTCCTGTATATATATATATAGAGAGAGAGAGAGAGAGAGAGAAAACAGATTGTTTTTCTTTAGAGCTACTTGTGTTCTCTCATCGAAATGGTGCCTTAGAAATTACAGAACAAAAAATTTTAAATATAATTTTAGATTCCGATTATGAATATAATCGATTATAATTTTGTTAACTTTAAATCGAGTAATTCTCAGCATGTTGTTGTACATTATTACAGAAGATTTTATTGTTTAATTTCTTATTGCAAGTATCAGTTCCTTTTTGTGAAGAATTGTTTTTAAAATTTTGATTAATAAATTATGTGATAAGTCTCCTTTCTTTTATCTCTTATAAATTATAAAATAAAAAAAAAGCAGAAATATGTAGGAACATTTTAACACAAGTAAATGTAAGACATAAGCTTAAGAACAATGAACATGATATATTCAGATGTATTTTATTTAATATAAAATGTATAAAATAGGAGAAGAAATATCATTTAGTTTCCATCAAATGATATTTAAATCATTGCTTTTTTTCAAATCAAACACCAAACCTTCCCCTGAAAACTGAGGTTTTTATTGACTTTAAAAGCTTCTTGAGGACATTTCTATTTTTTCTATTTTTTCATACTTTTTTTAAACCCGCATTCCCCATAAGAACATACATTTTTTAGAAACATTACAAAGAATATCGAAACATTTCGAACGAACATTGCAAAGCTTCATTTCTTTACGAAATATTCTACGATAAAAATAAAATTTTGATTTTATGTATTGTAAAATGGGACATTTCTTTCTTGACATTTTTGTTATATTCTCTGCTTATGAGTCTTAGTATTAAATGTAGTATTTATTTTATTTGGGAACTGAATTTAAAATGTTTCATTGTAGATGGATAACAAATCTTGATATTCTCAATATGAAATATTTTCTCTTTACACAGTTCTGAGAAATTCAAAGAAAATTTTTTATTAAAAAGCACAAAGAAGCACATAATGAAGAGATTTTAAGTGAATTAAAACTGTTTGAATTAAAAGTAATTCGCTTTACTAGTTATTAGTTTCTACATTCAAATAATTATAATAAAGGTATTTTTAGTTAAAAAAATATTGGTCAAGAAAACGATTTTTTAAAAATTTTTTATCAATATTTTCATCGGTTATATTAATCTTAAAAGTGATCAGAAATTAAGAAATATTGTCATTATATGAATAATTGAAGCTTTTATGGAAAGTATTGGGTAGGAATTCAATAATTTCGTTAATCAATTATTGATAGATCCGTAAGAAATGTTATACTATATAAGATTTTGTGATGGTTGAAATTAATGGAATTTATTGAGAGAAATATTTAATAAAATCTTCATTTGATAAAAAAAATAACATATATCTCTCTGTAAGTTTTTACATTATATCCTAATTAGAATTCAATAAATATTCAAAGAATTTAAAGAGTCAGTGAAAATTATGTGTCTCACTCTACCTCTCCCTTTGTATACTCTAAGTGCTTCAGAAATGTTCTTTTTAACTACGAGTCATTTGCTAACTATAAAAATGTCTTAGTATTCTAAGATCTTATGTCATGTAAGGGATTTACTATTCTGTTAATTGAATTTCTTCTTTACTTTAGACGTTTAAATAATTCAATCAGTCTATCATTTAAATGTAATTGAAAATCAACTTAAGTTTCATTAAATACTTTTAATTCAAAATGAATCAAAATCATAAGTTTTCTTATAATTTGAATAACATTTGACCCACACAAATTCGATTTCCTTATTAAATTTTATCTAATATAGTTACTTAATTTTAGAAGCGAAATTATATTAGTTATAATCTTTAATAAATATTAACGAGATCTTTATTTTATAAAATGCATTTCGTTAAATGCATTTAAAACAAATAACATTTTTGTTATCGTTTATGTAGATAAAGTTCCTGCAAATTATGCAATTATTTGCGTATTTTACTATCATAAATTATTGAGTGAACATGTAATGAATAATAATGCTTTCCAGTTATCCAAATATAGTCACAGAGAAATAAATAATCGTCTTTTGGCATTCAATAAGAAGGTGGGTTTACACCTTGCAAACATTAAATTTCCATACATTTTCTTAACGCCAAAATTTCACAAAAATCCTGTCAAATTTCGAAGTATTACGAATGGATATAACACCTATATCACTAAAACTGGCAAACATTTACAATCCATTCTTCAAAAATCTATTGACAATATTAAAAATAGTTTTGAAATTGTCAAAAACATGAAGGAACAAGAGGTATTCTCTGTACATGGGTATGATTTTAAAGACCTTTTTAACTCAATAGATATTCAAGATTTAATTAAGGTTCTTGCAATTTTATACAATAAATATCATTTCAACCAAACAATAAAACATGAAAAATTCAATACTCTCATTAAACTTATATTACAAGAGAATTTTATAGTTTTCGGTCGAAATCTCTGTAAGCAAATTCAGGGTCTCCCTCAGGGATGTCCAGCTAGTAATTGTCTGGCCAATTTTAATTTACATTTTTATGAATTACAACAGATTGACAATGATTCTTACTTTCTTTATCGTTACATAGATGATTTAATTATTTTAGGTAAAACTGAGTAATTTAAACCAAATATTTCGTTTTACCCTAATTATGTCAAATTATTAAAAACTAATCTTAGTTCTAATACAGTAGAATTTTTAGATCTTGATTTACAAATTGTTCACAATAGATTAATTAGTAATATTTATGATAAAAGAGAGAGATTCCAATTCCATGTAATTAAAATACCTTTCTGGAACAGTAATCTACACAGATCCATTTATAGGAATATTTTATTGGGCTTTTTATTACGTAATAACAAATTAACCACACATAAAATAGACAAGTTTAATAACATTAAAAAATTCTTCAACAACTGTTTAGATCATGATTATCCAATAAATTTCTTAAATACTTATATACATCACAAATATATTAAACATCTTTGCGAATAGTGATCCATTTTGAAATCCACCGCACAACAATAGGTCCACAAAGTCGGCTTGTTAGTGGTCTAGCCGTGAAGAATTTATTTATTTACATTTACACAGATTACATTTTTACTCACTCTCTGGACCATTACACTCCATTACCATACAACTTATTACCAACCAATTGTTTGCATCCTTTTACATTTTATTACCAATCAAACAATGATTTAAATCTTTCTTCAATTTATATGGTGATGATATGTTATATTTTTTTTCATTTTGAGTTTGTGATATACATCTTGAAGCTTAAAGAATATTCCGTCTCACAACTCACATATTTGAATCTTCATTTCTTTGAATTTTGTAAGTAATTTTTATATTTTGATTTGTTGATAATTTTTAGAATTATAGATTTTAGTTTTGTAGATTTTATCGTTGAAATTTTTTTTGCATTTCTTAATCTTTGAATTCTTTTGTAATTTGGATTTCCTTATTTAGCCTACCAAGAATTATAGATTTTATTTTTGTAGATTTTATCGCTGAATTTTTTTGCATCTATTAATCATGAACTCTTTTGCAATTTGGATTTCCCAATTCAGCCTACTAAGTCGCAAAAGGGGAAGGTTGGTACCATTAAACTAGTTTAACACCGCTTATTTGGTCCTCAGTCCGATATTGCTTTTTGACATGCTGGGTTCCATATTTTCATTTATTTTTCTTTCATTGTTACATTTCTTTCTGGTTTTTTGTTTTTTTAAATATTTTAAATTATTCTTTCATAAATTTTCAGTATATATATATATATATATATATAAATCTCGAAAAGTATGAGAAAATATAAAGAATTTTATTTAATATTACAAACATATAATAATAATTATAACAACAAATGACCACATTACATATAATTATTTTTTAAAAAAATCAATAGAATATTAAAAAATTGATGTAAATATTAAGAAATGTATTATATTAAAAATTTCATACCATGTGCAAATAGATTAGAGGTATTAGCATTACCAATTTTAGTACAAGAATTTGTACACTTAAAGTAAACTTGCATATTATATTTCTTATTTTATTTAAAGGTAATATACTGGTTACTTAGCCTACAAGTATATTTTGAGAAATGTTTTGAATATGAGAAGAAACATGAACTATTGTTTTATTTCTTAAAATAAAATTATATAAAATATTTTTAAAATAATATATATATATATATACACACACACATATATACACACACACACACACACACACACATATATATATATATATATATATATATATTCATATGTATATTTTACTTAAGTTATAGCTTCCATTTGTTTTCATTTTTTTGGTTTTTCAATTTGTTGTGATTGCATTTTTATTTATGACGCTTTCTGTTGGAATTGCTTGGTACCTGTAAAATCTGTTGGATCGGCTAATGTATCAAAAGTGTAATTCAAAATTTAGGAATGTTATATCTAATTTTCTGTATGGTTTATTCTTTCTTTCACACGTATTTATTTCTACTTATTTATGATTTGAACTTTATTGTTTTGCGAATATTTATTCGTTTAATATACCTTTGAGCATGTTGATCTCTTTTTTAAATGATTTGCTAATTATTCTTTTTTCTTTTCTTTATCTCGGTTTTCAGTAACTAAATTTTATTATTTTTCCTGCACTTTGTCTTATAATTATTTTCCTAATCTAAAAAATAATTTATTAATTTTCTTGGCAATCATTAAACATTTTTTTTTGTTCATTGAATAATTTTATTCTAATTTTAGTTAATTATTTCAATTATTTCCTTACATTACTGAATTACTGTTGCAGTAGTATGATTGTTGTGGTAGTAGTAGTAGGTCTTGCAGTAGTATGATTGCATTTGCACTATTGTTATAAGGTTGTAGTTGGGTCTTACGACATCAAATTTGAATTCTTCAATGTTTTTCTATATAGATTTACATATTCCAATTTTGTATTTATTGATCATTATTTATTTCATAGTTTTCAATATATTTGTTATTTTCCCAAAATTTCATTCCTCTGTAATTTTCTGATACAGTTTTTTTCGTTGCACTTTTTAAAAGCGTAGTTGTTATGCTGGTTTGGGTACTTTTTCTTATCTCTGCATTTCATATTTATTTTGATTTTAATGATTTAATTACTCTTCTTTTTATTTAAAAAAAATATTTTTGTGTTAAAAAATGCTTAAAATTGAAGATCTGAAGGAGATTTACAAGAAATTTATTGTTAATAAAGTTCTGGAAAAATAAAAATTTCGATTAGTTATGTTAGTCTTAAAAGAAAATTATATCTTTTTTTAATAATGAGATTCATAAACTTATTAAAGGTATACCATAAAATCAGCCTGATCGTAATTGTTTCTTTAGTATTTGTTTCCATATTTTTGAAGATGGTGTTTTTGATTATAAAAGTTTTAAAATATTTAGATCTGTTGATAAGACTATTTTATTAAAAAAATAATTATTAAGCTATTAAATCTTTCTTATCTTTCTACCTTTAGTATTGAAATTTTTATATTCCAATGATGGAGTAAATGAAGTGGAACCTTTTGATATTTATTTAAAAATGGAAAATAAAAAATTTTTTTAGTAAAATATACAATTAAAGGTACTTTTTTTATTTCCATGTATTTCACAAAATTCTTTTTTGAGGGAGAAATTTACACTTTATAGAGTTAACTCTTTGAGGACCAGCACGCCGAGAATGGAGCGCACTTCCTGGACAGAGAGCTTGGAAACAGGAACTTCACCACCAGCCTGAGCATTTAAAGCAGTTAAGCCTAATCTTACAAAAAAATTCCTTTAAAATTAGCATTTATTAGGATGTCTGTAATGTTACAAGTTATATATAAACAATATACTACTACTTAATATGCATTAATATAAAGACAATAACATTAGTAGAAATTAATTAAATATGCAAAATAATATAACTTAATTATTCATACGAAAAAAAAATACGATACGCACGAAAAAAAATTACAAATACTATACATTTTAAATTAAAAAAAATGATGTTAAGGAACAATGGTCCTTATATAAGAAATCCCAATTTAAAAATTCTGCAGAGTATTCTGCCGGGGTCTTTTTAACTACCACGTGCACTTTTAAAGAACCACGATTGTTTACAACATTAAATATATCAAATATAAAAAAGCGTATAACAGAAACTTATACCCTTATGTGAAGGTCAAATGATGCGAGATTTGACTCATGTGAAACCGATGCAATTTGGCTCCAATTTGCAGCATTTAAAAATTGAAATAAAACTTTCCCTTTCCCTCTTATGTTGATTTGACGCTGGGACCACCACGTTAATCGGAGCTTTTCGAGTGGAAGCGACACTGGGCTGGTAAGAGTAGAAACGTTGCATCATGCAAACGAGATGCTGGTCGTAAATTGGTTAAGATATTAAGACATATTTAATATTTAATAGAATTAAGACACTAGTTTTATGATATCAAGAGCTCATGATTTTTGTCCAAAATGTATTTATTATTACAAGAAACTTTCGGATTGGCTATTTAATTTATTGCTCTTAATTTATTAAGAAATTGTTTGAAATTTCCGAAAATTTGAAAAAAATACATTCTCCTTTGGAAAATAAAGAATAGAAATAATATTAAATTTGGAATTATGGTGAAGTGTTTATATATTTATTTCTATAAATATTTTTCTTAGTTTGACGTTTCTTAAAAATCTCGGAAATAGTTACTAATATTGCTATATATTTGTTTAAATAAGTCTCAGAAATAACAATTCTTTTTGTTTATCTTTTTCTTCAACAAATACAAGTAGTAACAAATGCAAAGAAAAAAAAATCTTCACGATACCACTTTCAAACTTTTCATCAATTTCCCCCAACTCAGAAATATTCTTTTTAATCGATTCTTTCTCAGTGAATGGCTATTACTATGATTAATTTTAAGAATAATGATAGTTGGAAATGTAATTTGTTTCTCATCCATTATAAAGATCATGATGAAGATAATGTCTTTTCATGCAGAGGAAGGTACAAACAAATTTTATTTTATTCCCAAAAATTACCCTAATACCCCTAATTAGAATGTGAATTACGCAGCAGTTCCTTACTCTTCCAATTGCAGTGTCAAAAAATTGCGTGGAAACCGCCTCTTTTAATCTCTACTTAACTTAATCCTGATGAAAGGAGTAAGAGATGTAATTGACTTTGCGATTAGAACATGGTTGTTGCTGCGTATCTAAAGATCTGGAGGGAGAGATATTGCCCTTGTTCGATTTATTTAGAATGTTAAACGTAGGTTGCTTTATGTAGCAAGTCAATTATGTTGCTTTATGTAGCAAGTCAATTATGTTGCTTCATGTATGAAAAACATTGAAATAAATTGTATTACAGGATATAATACGTTGCCATGTATTAAGAAATATTCTAAAATTAATAATCAGATTTACTTTCAAATCATGAAAGAATGAATCCAAATGAAGGGGAATAAATAACAAATCTTAAGAGTATTGAGATAGTCACCTTATTCTTGTAATATTTACACTAAATTTTCTGCTGTAAAACATCATAGAAGTCGCCTGAAAAAAAAAAGGAAATTAAACAAAATTTAATTCCATACATACATATATATATAAAAAAATTAAATCTACTCTCAAATATTAATTCAATAAAACAATTATATTTTATGGAACTATTTTTCTTTCATAATAATTTATAGGAAATGGTGCATTTTTGAAGGAAAAAATAATTTAATCCCTTTTCTGATTGCGATGTTTGAAAAGCTATTTACAGCTACGAAGAAACAATTATATACTATCGTTTTATGAAAAAAAAAAGTTATAACCTCAAATATTCTAAGCATAGAAACGTATCATATGGCTTCCTATACAACTTTTAAATTGATACTTTTTATGATTGTAATAACATTTCCATTAACATATTCCACATAAGAAATTTTTGGGAATCTCTTAGAACATTTTTGGTTCACAAGTTAATTCTTCTAATTTGAAGAAAATAAAATAGAATTTAAACTGAAACTTATGGAACTATAAAATTAAGTTAAAATGTATCTTATATTTAACTCCTCAATATTAAATTATTCATAAATTTAACACTTATAAATTTATTCTTATACATTTTCAAGAATTATAATTTTACTATATTCAAAAATTATTTCTTTCTAAATTATGCTTTATATTCGAATTACATATTAATTTAAATTTATTGAAGCTATTAATAATCTCTTAAAAGAAATATATATGATACAATAAAATAAATTACTAGAAATACGTGACATTATATACTATAATGAACCCCCCCCCCCTGATCTGGCAATAGTTCTGTTCTCCCGATCAGCTGTGACCCTAAGTCGATGTCTTCCATTATGACGCTGAAAATTTCCATTGTCACCCATTCTTGCCATCATCTTTAATCGCCGCATCTCTTCGACCCATATGACTAGCGATTCTCCGCTTCGACCAACCTGCCTCTTTCAATCCAATGATACAAACTGTTTCAAACTCTGACAGCTGTTCGTAATGAGCTCGAATCCTGAGACTAGGCATTTTTATTAAAAGTTATCCTAAATCGCAATGCAACAGAAAATTTGACCATCAGATTGAGAATTGCTTCTTATATACACCTGCTGAGATCCGATGTGCTGTTACTACCGCTATTCATTTATTGGACACCAAATTTTAATCACTTACACGTTCGGTTCAAATATCTTTGAATACGAAACTTAATTATAATCGGGCGAATAATTCTTGATGAGTCGTTTTTTTTTTGTTATGGAGTTTATATATAAAATGAATCTTTATTTTTAAATTTCTTCTCGGTTGACTAGGAGTGTTCAATAAATCTCCCAATCGCACTAGACAAAGTAAGAAATAAATATACAGATTTATAGATTTTTCATTGCAACTGTTTGAGAACTGATTTTTTTTCACATCATCGAAATGCAACGATTGCTTATCATAAATCAAATTCACCATTCGCAGCAGTGAAACATCCTCTTTTATTTCGTTTGGATGCAAGATGCTGCTGTCTCAAATGTAAGGTGTTCTAGCATGTTCTGCCAAATTTTTGTTGAAACAACACTTTGATGACTGAATTATGTTGTATCTTTTTAATCCCCCTTGACCACCAAGGACTCTAAATCCCCTTTAAATGAATTTCTCGATGTAAGAATTCCTAAAATTCAAAGTGTACGCACCAAATCTGTAAACTGTGCATGATATGAAAGATACATTTACAAATGTGGATCATATTATATTTATGTTCATAGTACGTGCCAGTGCACGTACCTTGTCTGGAGTGCAAAATAACATCGTGTAAGAAGATTAACAAATCGAAAATTAGCGAAATAAAAAGTTTATTTTGCTATTATTTCTTTCTTTTTAAGATTCACCTTCACTTTTTGCTAAGTCTCTGCCTAATACTGCTATTTTCTATATTCAAATACCGTTTCAACTCTATTTCAAGTTTCTTACAGTGAGGATTCCGTTTTTGTAACAAAAAGCAGGTTTTGACATTTGAAAATTTTTTCATTGCAACTGTTTGAGAACTGATTTTTTTTTCACATCATTCTTATGGATTTATATTACAATACTTTCATTCCAATTTTCATTCAATTATCTTGAATATAACGCTCCCTAGAGAGTTATATATCAAAGAAGTTTTTTTTATAGCCCATATGCATAATTAACTAATTAATTACAAAATTTTCTCTCTTTCTATTTATCTCTAATTGCAGAATGTAATACAACTATACCCCAATTTGCGGTAAACAAAAGTGAATAGTAGAGAAGGGAAGAATATTCAAGTTGGAACTAAATTAATTTTCAAAAAATTAAAATTCCTAACACTTACAAACACATACACACATCATATTCGAAATTAAATTCAAGCTATAATCATGGGTCAAATTCTTCTAAATTAAAAATGGGATGGTAAATTTTAAAATATTCTATTATTTTTATATTCATTGTAAGCAATGTATTAAAAATGGAATATAACTCATCGCTTATAGCATCATTATAGATTTAGACAAATTTGTTTATAAATTATTTATGGAAAGAGAAGATAGCGAAGTTAAGTTATGACATTTCGTTTACCAAAATAATCTATTCTGTATCCTGAGAGGCCAAAAGTGGATAGTTTTCGATTATTCATTTCCGATATTGATTATGTTTAAATAGTCCTGTATAAAAAATTTTGTGAAAACAATAAAGAGAATAAGACTGAAATATTTCTCATTTAAAGTAATTATCTTTTTCATTCCATCATATTCATT
>BMAW01048207.1:147539-169615 GCA_019974015.1 Nephila pilipes
ATATATATATATATATATATATATATATATATATATATATATATATATATGTATATATATAGCTACTAAAACAGCCAAATTCAGAAATAAAATATAATATTTAATTAAATAGTTCTTGGCTAATATGACTTTATTCTTTTAAACAGGTGCAATAGATTTATAATGTGAAAATTATTTAACTCAAGACTTTTTTAACATACCAACAAAAATCAGGCAGTATTAATATTTTTGATTAAAAAATGAATTTAAGAGAAAACATTAGTCACAAAAATTAGAATTTAAGAAATACAAACCAAATAAATGTTTTTTTTAATTATAAATTTATTATTATATAAAAATAAAATTTTGTATCTGAAAAAGATTTTGTGCACATATTTAATACACACATTCACACTTAAACATTATTAAAATAATGTACTTGTAAACCTGTACACGCATTATTTTAATCATGTTTATTTCGAAATACAAGTTATGGATACACATTTAATAATTCATAAGGGATGTTTTAGGAGGAATTCTTGAAGTAGAAATAAATTTTGAAGAATAATAAAAATTTCAGAGTAATGTGAACAATTTTTTAAAAATATTACCAATGCCTTATGATTAATCTGTTTTCTTTCACTCATTACAAATTGTTCGACGTAGTTTGATTCTTGTTATCGATTCGAATCGTTTCACAACGATGTTACTTTTCAGCATAATAATTGTTCTCTTGAGAATTTTTCACCTCCAGTTCTTTTCTTATTTATTTTGTATTTCTGTAATTCTGGGTAATTTTATTCACAAGGAGATTATTTCTTTCATTTCTAAAATGAGATATAAACGTATACCGTTTTACATAAGAAGTTACAAAAGATTATTTTTTAACGTTCTGTGATTTGAATTTTGTTCTCAGCATAATTTTTAAAATAACTGATGCATTAAGTTTCGTCTTAAAATAATTATTCAGATTCTTAACTAAGTCACTAATGATAAATTATTGTTTGGTTTATTGAAAATTTGTAGGAAAAAGGCTTAATCATCTTATTTAACATGTTCTAAATATACATATTTAGTAAATACTAAATATACGTATTTAATATTTACTTCCTTAAATTTAATTAACAGCATTAAAATTTTTTAATTATTAGCTAAAGGAATGCTTTTAATATGAATTTTCATTTTATCATTTGATTCTCTGAATTATAGAAGGAAAATTAATGAGCAATAGCATTTGACTAATAATTGGTATAAAACAATTCACTTCAATGTCATACGAAGACTATAAACAGACCTCATCATTATGAACCTCGGTCAGATGATGAGGTTGACACCTACTCTGATATATCATTTCCTTCATATCCATACTACGTTAGGGAAGGAATTGAGAATCTTGTTGGAGCTTTATGTGCGGAAATCCAGTTATTCCTCACAACGGGGAGGGATCCAGGAGTCGAACATGAAACACAACGTCAACATTAGGCTAAAATGGGGCATTCACGTCATTTGCAGAAAGTGTTTTAGAAAAATGCCTTGAACAGCCAAATACAAAAAAAACACAAGGTGAAATGTGAATTGTCTTTTAAAGTTTCAAATTAGAAGATAGTTCACAGATCTGAGATTGATTCTTACTTGTTATATGTCATTTAGCGATTTTCTAGTTGGTTGGTTTTGAATGACAACAAAAGAGACAACAAAATCTTAATAAAGTGCTTTGGAGAAAGATTTCGTCAATTTGAAATGATCAAGTATGCGGAAGGTAAGAAAAGTGCCAGTGTTAAGATAGGGGAATGGTGTAATGGGAATATGATTTAGGATATTAGAAGTGGGAATAGTGCTACCTACTGTATTAATTTTTGTTTATTTATTTTCTTAAGAAGCCTATGAGAAAGCTGCTCTACACATTCCATAAAAACGTCTCCATGACCTTTAAGGCCGATGGCACCATTTTTGGAACTGATTCTGAATCATTTTTTTTTTAATTTTTATTATTGCTTGGTTTCCAGTGTACAACGATGGATCCAGGTCTCATTAACGATGACAACTTAAAGCAATATTTTGACAGCGAATTTCCGTGTCTTGAATGAATTTTTTACTAGACAACTAATACTTACGAATTCCAAACAAGTTTCTAAATATAAGGTAAATTTTCGTTCCCGTATTTAACAAGTGGGAGCTAGCAGACTATGCCTTAGCTACGCCATCTGTCTTAAAAAAGATACTTGTTGAACGTAATAATGAGGGCCAAGATTTGAAACCTTCTTTAGTTGAGCTCAGAGTAGTAGAATTAAACTTACGATGCCCCTTATTAATCAAGCAAGTTGTAACCCTTTTGAGGTACCATAATTTAAATCAATGAGTTAATTACATCACTGTCCACGAAACTCGCGAACATGACCAATTAGCTATTGCAGTCGCCTTAACAAAGATATACATGAAAATGAATTTGTGAAGTTATAGTTCTAACTTGAGATTACAAATACGATTAAATCCCATGAATATATAAGAGTAATGAAAGCAGGTAAATAATTATGATAAAGTTCAAAGGCAATTTTACATATATCGTTCAGATGATCAGCTCAACTTAGTCATGCTCTTAAAATCTGAAACTTATATATATATATATATATATATATATCTTTGAAACTGATAAAAGTTCTAATTTTGCATGGAACTTTTATGTTTGTGAAAATATGTATGCCTTTCTGTAACAGAGGCTCATCAATTCGATGATTGACAAAAATTATTTAATTTCATCTTAACATCTTGAAAAGTATCTTTAATGTTTGCTAACATATTGTTTTCATTCATGTATTACTTGCACATTAAAATCAGTATGTTTTGGGAAACTTGTATGATGAAGTATTAAAATTTAAAATCGGGGATTATAACTTTGGACTATTCGCAATTTTCTCTTCACTTATCTCTGGAACTTCACGTTTATTTCCATTGCATAAAATTGCAAATTCTTCACAACCGAAGTGAAAGTATTTAAGTAAGGAAGATGAAGATAGAAACGAATTGCGGTAGAGATAATGATAAATAAATAAAATTTAGCTGGAAAAAAAATGAAGTAAGATAGAGGATGACGACATGCTGAAAGATATTTGCAAGTTATTTGAAAGCAACTCAGTTAGCTATGCTGATAAAAGAGAATTCTAGATGAAATGAACCGGAAAGTTGTAGGTTGAAGAACGGGCAGTTAGAGAGAATTGTTTGAAACGGAGAGAATGGATAGGTAAGCTAAGAATTTATTAATTGATCTTAATTTAGAATAGATGCATTAAGTGGGATTCAAGAGAGAGAACAACTTTATATATCCTTTCATTAATAAATAAAGTATTTTATCTAATTCATAAGTATATTCAGTGGTTCTCGCACTTATTTGCTATTCAATTAAATGAAACAATGATAGTTGAATTAAATAAGGAAAATAGAGAATTATAGGCTAACTAACAAAATGACTTTGCAAAACATGCCGATATCACGTATAATGCAATTTCAAATATCAAGGAAGTTAGTTACTATTTGCGAATAAATTGTTTTTGCGAATATTTTATTTGCACTAATATGTTATCTTTTTATAAAGGATGGATTATTTTAATATAGCTTATAATATATATATATATAGCTCATAATTTTGAAGTATATGAAGCGCGAAAAATATCGATTTTCTCACACATCCTTTTCTTATATTTCGCTTGGTTCTTTCATTTTATATATATCCATTTCCATCACCACCTTCAGAAAACATAAATTGGTTGAGTACTGCATTAAATAATGATACAAAAGTGCTATATCTCCAAAATTACGTGGAAGTAGCCTGTCTTTATATATCTTTTATGGTATCATAGTATATCAGAAGACCCAATGAAAAACTGGTGTAAGCTGTTAAGCTTCAAAGGCTTCTTTAAGAGATTTAAACTACTACTTAAAGTATTTATTTTATCCAACACTGGATAAAAGGGAGTGCTTGCTCTTTTGAACAACATTTTCATTAATTTAGTAAAGCATAAAATAGTTTTAGACAGTTTTTTTTCTAATAGAATGATTTGGACATAATTGAAGCTATATATATATATATATATATATATACACATTTAATATGATGTTTTTACTGAATTTGTTTAAATCAATATTATTTCTATGTTACCAAAAAAGAAGCATCAAATTTGGTACATAAAAAGCATTAGAGAAGTATTTTAAGAATGAATTTTTCATTAAATTCTGTTTTAACATTTTACCAGTAGGCAAGGTTATTAAATAACTACAATAATTTTTTGTGACACAAAATGTAGTTTAATACTTTCTATTGAATAGAAATAGTCAAATATTTAGTGGAAATTTAATTTTTCATTCAACTGCACTTGTAGAGCATTTCTTGTTAATTTCTTCTTAGAAGAAGAAATATTCGAGTTTTTATAAATTAGCTTTTATTGTAAAAATATAATAAAATAACTATTTATTCTTAGAGAATTTTAAAATTTTTAATTAAATTCTACTCTTGTCAATTCCGTGAAATTAATTTTAGAAATTAAATTTAATATTTGTGTATTAAACAGCAAGGAAAAGGCAAAAAAAAAGTCACGAAATAATTACTTTAATATATTCTATAAATAATGTTTAAATTTAAAATTATATTTGGATCATTGTTTTGGAAAATTATTCTACTTCGTACATTTATTGAGAACAAAACATATATATTATGTAAACAGTTTTACTACACTTTCACGTGCAAAGTATATTATAAAATCTCACAAAAACAGTTATAAGATTTAAACCATATATCTAGAAATTATATGAATTGCTTAAATGATAAAAATGTGAAGCTTTTTAATTCTGTTTTCTTTTGTACAATCCATTTTATAAAATGTAAAACAATTTAAATGGGATGTTATTCAAAACCAAATGAGACGTATTTTAATGCGGCAGAATTCTAAATTCAGGGTAAACAGCTGTGAGTGTTTGTAAAAGTTAGTAGTAGCTTCATCATCGTGAAAATAAAGTTACTTTTTGTTTACTCCTGTGATTTAATACTCATATATTACTTAGAACAATTGTTTGGTAGTGTAAATTTCGTTCAAAATAACGTAGTCATAAGTAAAACGTTTTCATTATATATAAAATAATAATTTATTTGTTCAATATGAGTAGTAAATATATCATTGTCTTCTCATTATATTATATTGGTCAAACATTAGAAAATATTTTTCGTCTTTAGTTTTCTTAACCAATAGTCCACCATAACACTTCTTCTAAATATAGCTGTATTTTAGTCACATGTTCTACTGTTTTTATCATTTCTTCGAAACGTTTTATTCATTAACGTGCCATTTCATATTAAGGACTTGGGAGAATAATGAAATTGGGATTCGTAAGATTTTTTGTGAACATTTTGATTTATGATTTATTTCCTTTTCTGAAAATTTTTGATAGATTGAGTATAATTCTTAAGATCTTCAAATACGAGTAATTTATAGCATATTAGCTTTTTTAGAGACGCATAATACCATATATTATATTGTAGACTATTTCAGAAGTCTTATAAAATGTATTTACAAAGCGGGGTATGAATAGGTAAAATGACAAAGCATTTTGTATTCAAAATATTTGGAAAAACACATGTTAAGAAAAACAATTATGTGGATAGTATTTTACTTATTAAGAAAGTTATCAGCTGGAGGTGGCACATTTGATTGACTATTGAATATGTTTGTATTTACCAAAAAATAAAAAAAAAAAATATCTGAAGTACTTTTTTTTGTGCACAGAACAATAAAATCCGCTTGAAGAAAAATCTTATTACATAAACCGAAATTATACTGAAATAATTATAATGTAATAAATACATTTTATATTGAGTTAAATGCAATTTTTCAGTTTTAGTGCAATTGATTCTTTAAACGGATTAATTTAAGTACCTACAAGTCATCAGAATTATTTTTTTTAAATTTCATTGGAAATTGAATAAGGCATTATTGATTTTCATCTAACACCAAAGTTATATATATATATATATATTTGATATTTGTTATAATATAATTATATGGCTTCTGAAACTGATAGGAACCCAATATCAGAAAGAAAGTTTAACAAATTGTCCGCACAACTCACAAAACGTGATTTTAAAACTAATGCTTCTTTGATTTGTTTATTTCATGTAGTATATATTACTAAAAAAAATTTTCTAAGGTTCTAGGGTTAAATTTAAGCTGTTTTTGTCTCAGATACTTCATAACTTCGACATATTTTTTGAACAAATATATTTGAAATAGGAGAATTTCTTTGGAGATTTAATCTAAAATAATCCGAGAATTACTTAATAAATGTTGGAAGAGAAAGCCTAAAGATATTCATTTAATTTAGATTAGTTTGCAAATTATTTCATTTCTTTTAAAAATTATTAAGACGCAGTAATTCTTATAATTAATTTGGCCACATTGTTAAAAAAATAAAATGATTATTCTTCTGAAAAAATTTGATGAAGATGTCTGTTATATTTTGCACCGATGAAGGTAAATTATTTTCCCAAACTGTTTAAGTGTTTATTCCTAAATATTATAAATATGTGTCTGATTAATCTATACCCAAATTATGGATAATTACAGCCAAATATAGTTTAATTATGATTTCCCTTTGAAATTTCATTTAAGCTTACTTTGAATACAAGTTAATTTTTACTTGGAAATTAGAATGTTTTTAATATAGATATGATTAATACATAGAGATATTTAAATAAATGTTGACAATTTGTAAGTAATATTTGTGAAACTGTACGCATTATAAATGCTTTCAAATTTTTGCCAGTAATTATTATTAAGTAAATACATCAAAACATAGCTAGATTTTAGTTAATGTATTAAAACATATTTGAACAAGCAATTTAATAACAGATTAGCGAACGTCAAGAAGACATACTGCTGGCCTCCCGAAATGCAACAACATAAAAGATGCATCCAAACTGCATGAAACTTCCATTGTTTGAATATCGCGCTGGGGTATGCAAACGAATAACATTTCAGCCTAGATGAATATTATGAACGCCTGTAGTTCCATCAATAGGTGCTACATAAAAGTAGAACAGAATGCCTTTTTTCAGCACTGTAATTGCCTTTTCTTGCGATTGTCTTGTGTGAGCAGATTGAATGTACCTGGAAAAAGAAGGCAAGCGTCATTAAATAAAGTTTCTACGTGTTACCGAGGAATAATAGTAGCCTACTGAAAATGTGAGTTACTTTCCAAGGAATTTGTGATCGTGTCGGATGTAAACAAGTAACTGTGATGCGGATGCATAATCGAAGGAGGTAATATTCGATTCCCGTCACCGATTGCGTCCGCCTCTCCGCACCACTACTCGTGATGATAGGCATATTGTGTACATGGCACATGGAGTGAGGGATCATTATGCCAGGACTATATCACAACAAATTCAAACTGTTACACAACAATCTATATCCGTACATGTAAGTCAATGTTCTTTGCAGAACAGTGCAAGATGTCCAATACTGCAACACCTTTGTCTCAAAACCACTGCCCTTTACGTTGGTAATGGCACATTGAACAAAGAATAATAGACCATTCAACGATTCTACTTTGTATTTACAGGCAAATCACACTTCTGCTTGTAATATAACAATGCTTGGATCAAACTCTGAAAAACCCTGCGTAGGAGAAGTTGCACTACTCTTGATTTATGCATCGCCATATTAGTCCTACAAACGCGGTAGAAACTAAAAAACAGGGCGCTACGCAGCACAGAAGACTCTGCGTGGGGATTTAAGTTCAAAAGTCAGGTATTACTAAAAAGGCTCAGCGAAAGTACGATGGAATATCTTCTGTCTGAAATACAAGCGAATTCTTAGAAGACTTCTTAGTTATGAACATAAATGCGAAAATTTAATTCATACAACCATTATTATAGTTTGGAGGTATTGTATTTACTCTATGAATTAATCACCCAGTAAGCATTACCAGTACAATGACCAATCATCTCTATATTTCTCAAGGCGTAGAGTTCAGTTGTCCTCTTTTGCATTTGAAGCTTTCCTACGGCCACACTATTTCGAGACAAAACTCAACAACACGGGGAACACAATGTTCAAAACTGCTTTGCCCACAATATTGCATCACTGCATTGACCTGTCTGTTTTTTCGATCGATTGCTTATTTCACACATATGATTGATGACTGGTGAGTGACTCGCCAAGGATATATTGCCCACTGCTACACAAGATCAACTTTGGCGACGTGAAGGAGCATCGTTGGAGACCATACCCCTACAAGATAATTAAAGTTTCTTTAATTTGATTCTGAGACGTATTGCTAGTCACGGTGGCTAAAATAAATACTGATTTCGTAGTCCCCCTCAACCCTTACAAGGCTGTAATTTGCATAATTTCATCTCTGAATTGAACGTAGAAAAGACCAGCCGATTTAATAATAAAGGAAATGCAATACACTGGTTCAATTGCATTTCTTGTATATTCCTTCCTTTTTAAAGTTCTTTCGACGCTTTCAAACTGCACTTGCCTCAATAAACATATTTTTATATTATTACATTTCTGAAAATTATAATATGTTCAATAAATATTTGTAAGTTCAGAAATTTATTGTTTTATATACGTATAAATACAATATTCACTTTATTAGAAAATTGTTCATTGGACTGAGTGATCTTCAGTCCTCATCACAATAGAGAATCTAACTTTCCTCAGCTCTTTGTCTCAAGGTCTAATACCAAAGTTACAAGTCAAAAATCAAATTATGATTGGGAACAGTTGTAAACAATTTTAATATTTATTTAATTAGAAATGACTTAAAATAAAAGAGAAGATTTGACACCTAAAAAGAGATTTAAGAAAATTGCCCGATTGTGAAGAAATATTTCGTATGAAAATACAATTGGACCGAACATGCAAATAATTAAAATTTGGTGTCCAATGTAAGATTTGCAAGAGCTACAGCTCATCGGAACTGCGTACTCAACAGGTGTATATAAGAAGCGATTCTCAATCTGATGATCAAAGTTTCTATTGTATTACGATTTAGGATACCTTTCAACGACTGAAAAAATGCCTCGCCATAGGATTTGAGCTCATAATTAACAACTGTCAGACTTTGAAAGAGGTTGTATCATGAGATTGAAAGAGGCAGGTTGGGCAAATCGGCAGGTTGGGCAATTCGACGCATATTTCATCATATGCGTCGAAGCGATGCGCGATTAGAAGACGCTGGCAAGAATGGGTGGACAATGGCAGATTGCCTCGTCATTATGGAAGTGGTCTAACTGTGGCCATAGCACATCGGAGTACAGAGTGATTGTTAGATCAGCTGTCACAGCTCCTGATTTATCGTTATCAACTTTCAGACGTGCGACCCGCACACAAGTGTCCACCATGACCATTCACAGATGGCTGATAGATCAAAATCTACGGTCGTACCGACCGTTACTCCAACTGCCACTCACGCCTGCACACTGTCGAGCCAGAGTTCAGTAATATTTGGCTCAATCAGGTTGGAATGATGCTGACTGGGGACGTATATAGAGAAAAATACCGCTTCCAACACTTTCCTGACGATCATCGAATATGTGTCAGGAGACGCGCAGGCCAGGCCCTCAACCAGGAGTTAAGGTCTGGAGGGCCATTTGTCTTTACAGCTTGACCCCTTTGGTCACCATTAGAGGCACATTTACAGCACAGTGGTAGTCGATGACATTATGAGACCTGTTTTGCTACAGTTCTTTTTGCAGTACCTTGACCTTGTTTTTCAGCAGGATAATGCCGGACCATATACGGCACGTGTTGCTATGAACTATCATTATGAACTATGATGGCATTATATCAATAGCAGATTTCAGCGTCATGATGGTAGCGGTCGACCTAGGGCCACCGCAGATCTGGAGGAGAGAATGATTGTCAGATCAGCTATCACAGGGCCTGATTCATGGATATCAACCATCAGATGAGTGACCCGCACCCGAGTGTCCACCATGACCAGTCATACACGGCTAATAGAGCGGAATATACGCTCGTCCCGACCGCTACGCCACCTGCCCCTCACGCCTGCCCACTGTCAAGCCAGAATAAAGGTGGTACTTGGATCAATCAGGTTGGAATGATGCTGACTGGGGACGTATAATTTGTAGCGATGAATCCCACTTCCAACTGTGTCCTGAAAATCATCGAAGACGTGTGTGAAGATGCCCAGGTCAGCGTGAGAATCCTTCTTCCACTATTGCACGCCACTCAAGCCCTCAACCAGGACTTATGGTTTGGGGTTCCATTCTCTTGATAGCCGGACCCGTTTGGTCGGCATTAGAGGCACACTTACATCACAGTAGTACGTGGATGACATTATGAGACCTGTTTTGCTACTGTTCCTTTTGTAGTACCTTAGCCTTGTTTTTCAGCAGTATAATGCCGGACCACATACGGCACGTGTTGCTATGAACTATCTTACAGCTTGTTAAACATTTCCTTGGCCAGCCAGATCTCTCTCCAATCGAGCATATCTAAGATATGATGGGAAGGCGACTGCATCTACCGAGGAATGTTGATTAACTAGCCCGATAATTGGAGCAAATTGGGCTAGAAATACCGCAGGAGACCATCAAGGAGCTTTATCACTCTATGCCTTGTCGTATGGCAGCTTGCATTCAGGCTAGAGGTGGGTCAACACATTATCGTGCTCGTTACTTTGTAACTATGTAACTCTGAAATAAATTATTAATGTTTCTGAAATTTTAATCATTTTCTATTTTGTACATAATGTTCCTATCCCTTAATATATGAATCCATAGGACAACTCTTCCTTATAGTGACGTTTTTTCTTTCGTTATAGGGTGTATTACATTCTATTATTTTTAAGCTTAACTTTTTATTTAAGATGCAAGAAACTATCATTTCTTATTAAAAAGATTAGAAAATATATGCATTTATCAAAAAATATTGTAAAAGGGCACAGAAATATTTTTATTTATATATTGGAACAAATATGGAAAACATTTTGTTCTTTATAAGAAATATGAAATATGTTTTAATTCTACTCTGCGATAAATTATGTATTTATTAAAGCTGCCCACAGGTTCTGCAGCTTGAGACAACAACAATAATTTAAAATTAGATATTAAATAATATTGATTGATTATTCTTTACAAAGTGCTTAATATTGTGCCAGAAGTTCTAAGCATATTCTTAAAAATTATTATAATAACAATTTTGTGAATGAAAGAAATTTTTTAAAACATGAAATGTCAAAATACAACTTGGATGATTTAGCTTAGTTACAAACTCATGAAGTCTAAAATTTAATTGTCACCATTTAAATAATTCAATGGTTTTTGACTTTTTTTTTTATGACAAACGTCTAATGATCCCCATGTCTGCCAACATTTTTTCAAATGAAGTATGAATTCCTAAGGGAAACAAATATATCTTTAAAATTAGGCTTGGTTAATAAAGATAGTAAGACAGGCTTTATTTAACTTTGTTTTCAAAAGAAGACCTAATTTAATTCCATAATCAGGGGAATATAAATGAAACGTAGGTTTTACATTGAAAATGTTTTAAAATTCCTTTAAATTACGAGAATTTGACAGACTAAGCTTTCATGATTTAAAACAAAAACAAATTAATATCTTGAAAAAGAAAAAAGAGTCATTCAAATAAATACGAGATGAAAATATAAATTTTTTCGAATCAATTGCGAAAATACCTGAAACTCTTTCCCATTTCCTGCACTAAAACTTTGTATTTAAAAAGTACTTTGATAATTTTGTTTTTTGTATCATAATAACTGAAAAAAATATTTTTGGATAAGTATTCAAATATTGATCCAAATTAAAATAATTCTCTCTCGTGATATATATATATATATATATATATATATTCTGTCTGGACAATACGGTAGAGTTTTTGTTATAAATAATTTTTAACTTTCAATCAATATTATCTTATTGAAATAATTAATATTTAAGAGGAAGGGAAATGATACTTTTTTACATAATGCTATATTATATTATAGGAGATTATTGGTTGCATACCAAGCATATAAGGAATAAATTATATTTAAAAGTAGTACAAAATTGTTATGTTTATCCGTTGATTGTGTTATACCTTTTAATTATCTTATTAAAAGGTGTAACATAATCATTTTAATATAACATATATAAATACAATAAGGTTATTCTGTACAAAGAGGTTGATGTTTATACCTCTTAATTAAAACTCTAACCCTAATTATAGTAAGAGGAGTTCTTGGAAAAAAAGGGAAGTTTCATGGAAAAAACATTTTAAAATCTAATTTTTAATTAAAATTAAATACTGTAATAAGATAATAGTGCATTTGTTATAACTCAGATATTGAATAACTATTAGTGTAAGTTAGCATACTTAGAAAAAAGATCAGAAACGTTTTGAAAAAAGAAAACTAAATAACAATATATTTGTAATTTTTTTAATGTAGATTTTTTTTAAAAAAAATCATCTTATCCTTCTGTAAGTTTGCTCAAATACTTTTCTTTAAAAATACCGGATAGCATTTCTTTTCTTCGGATATGGATAATCAATTTTTTACATGTTTTGTTAACTGAAAAAAAAACACTTTTTCTTGTAATTCAATAAGAGGTGGTTTTTATAGTGAGCGAACAAAAATTCAAATAAAAAGGCTCTTGTAGAAAAGCTTTTGACATTTAAATTCCTGAATATTATATTTAATCAGAAGCCCTGTAATACAATCTTCAATTTTTTGTGATCAGTAATCCATATTTCGATGCTACAATTTCGGAATTTAACTCTTCACAATTTAAAAAAAGGGAAAAAAATTATCTATACAGTTACGTTGAGAAGATTGTGTGTAATCCTTCTTACGAAGAATATATCTTGCTATCATAGAAAAAAATTCTTGTGAGTTTTGTTGGGTTAAAAATCAAATTTTTCCAAGTACAACACATTGCGTCGCAGTTAAATAATGATTTCATATTTTAAGCAGTAAGACTCGAGGGAAATTCAAGTTATCAGTTTTCCGAAGAAATTAGTTTTATGACTAACAACAAGAATATAGTGTTTGTAAAACTAGATTTAAATGTGTACTATTTTAATACAGTTATTGGAAAATTTGAAGTAGGATAGTTTCATTCAAATTGTCAAAAGATGAAATTTGCCACCGGGTGTTAACTCTAATTAAGGAAAGTAATTAAAACTCGATAGGAGCTTTATGAAAGCATTTAAAAACCACAGAAAGAGCACCCTCGGAAGGGCATATGTAAGTATTCTTAAAATTCTTAATCGTAGCTATACAGCTATACAGCCGCCGGCATTGCAAATAATAACGCTATTATTGTATTCACTAGACTAGTTTTTGAACAATGAAATCATATTTGCTGGCATATATGGACACATGTTACTTGTATTCCGCTAGAAAGATGCTATCATCGCAAGACTATTGGAACTAAACACATTGCCGAGAGAAATAATAATGTCCTGAAGTGATATTTTTAGAAGAATACTATTTCTTTATGAAAAGTTATTCTGAAGATCAAATTGGGTGGAGAAAGTAGAGATCTCGCACTGCATTCCCTGCACCATCTTGAAGCTAATTGGAACGATTAAGGAGTAATGATGTATGTGAAAATATGGTGTGTGTGACTATTATCAAAATCGCAGAGCCGTATTCGAGAGTGATACTACACACTCACACGATGTCATTTGAAGTGTTCAATATACAAGAAGAGAAAGATATTAAGAACAGGACATAGCCAGATATTCTCTAAACTTAAACCTCGGAGAGCAAGCATAGATTGAATTTCATAAACTTTTTTCTCAAATAAATCCTATTTTGATATATGCAAGAACTCACAATTCAAGGGACAAATTCCTCCATGTTTTTCTCTACGATTTAGAGAAACAACAATTGCAAAACGTATTTCACCATTTTAAGAGGAGATAATACACACGTAGGAAATGATACCTTCTCTTTTATCGATAAGAAAATTTTATTATTTCTGCAATATTTCTCTATGATGCACCATATATTTTTTCGTATGGAGAAATATATGTACTTTCCATATAAATCAATTCAAAATAGCGTCTGTTATTCCATATATTAATTTCATTTCTATTGTAATTAATTTACTTAAAACTGTTTCTTAAAAATAGTTTAAAATAAAATTACTTTATTAATAGTTTTTTTTTAAAAAAATGTAAAAGTCTTATTCTAAAGAAATCATACTAAGCAACTTAGCAATTCTTAATTACTAAAACTTTGTGAATTGTGTGAAATTTGTGTGTGTCTGTGTGTGTGAGAGAGAGAAAATATTTTTATTCACGTTATGATGTACTGTAACGTTAATTTTATATTCTTAAGAAACACACGGTTATTTAAATATTGTTCCTTGTCCATTTAATTCAGAAGAACAGTTTCGACTTAAAAGGAAATGCATTTTACAAAACTGCATCTGTCGCTATAAAATATTTTATTTTAAAATCTCTTTATGCCTCTTGACAACAAGCGTCTCTGAGGACATTTCATTTTTGAACATTTGAATAAATGCGTGCATGACTTATGTTGACGTGGAAAATAATGAAGCAAAGCTAGTGACTTTTGTATCCTGGCAACCATTAGATTGGATAAATCAGATTCAAATATGAATACGAGATATACCAAATAGCGTCTGTTATTTCATTTTTATTTTATTGTTATTGACGGAACGAATTCTGACGTGTCAGAAAATTGTTATTCAGGTACTCGAGGATTACCTTTTATGTTCTTGGAGATTTTGTACGGAGAAAAGTAAAATAAATTGACTTTTGAACCTAAACATATGTAAATAAAATACAAAAGATTTATTATACATCCGACATCAAGTACACATGTTATTTTGGAAATATTATATTTATCAGAGAACAACTTCGTTGTGCAAGCATTTCCCAAGTATTCTAAGATTAATGCAATCATTGTTACATAAAAAATATGTGAGCAGACATAAACACGCACATAAAAAATATACATTAAATCTCCTTAAATTGATTATAAAGTATTTTATTTGAGCTTTTAAAAATATAAAATGCATGAAAATAAAATTTCAGCTCCATCGAATTGTCTAGAGTCTGACATATCAATTACTGACTAAAAATCCTAATCAATTACTGAAAACCAAAACATTTATTTCGTTGATGTACAATTTTGCATTCAAACTAATTCTGGAAAGAATTATTGCTCTATTTTAAAGAAAAAATGAATATTAAAGACTCTTTGAGAGATAATAAAAGGTCTTTGAAAGGTATCAGTATCAGTTGTATTTTTGAATGACTATTCGGTGTAAATTAGTTGGTAATATTAATTATGTTTATTCCATGTAACATAGAAACTTTTACGGGTAATTGTTGAAAAAGTTTGGATAAAAAGAATCTCAAATAAATTCAAGAGACATTAGTTTTAAACTGATATATTTTATGCCACTTTTAAGTAAGTATCCCATGTTATTTTCAATAGTCTGTAACCACTGAAAAAAATATAATGTTGGAGGGAGGTAATAGAACTAAATTTTTAATTTGAATATTTTTTTTAATTACTAAGAATTCTATTTAGATAAATTTATTTTAATTTTTAAAAATAAAATATATATTTTATACTTTTTTTGTGTCTGTTTTGTAAAGAATTTTGCTAAAATTCATCCACTATTTAACAAAGAATAGTTTATTTTACAGAAAATTAACGAACATTTTAACGCTTTATTCATTGGCTGGGTGAAAAGTATTTTGATCTAAGTATTAATTCATTTATACAAGAAAGTTAATTAGATTTTTACTCAATGTTATCATTGCTCCTTAAAGATATTATATAGATGTATCTGCAATCTAATGCAGTACTAGTTTCATCCAAACAAAAAAAAGATTGTTGTTGACTAACTGCGTATTTAACTTAACACCAGTAACCAGTAACACAGGAACGAAATTGTACGACTGGAAAACGTTTACAATTAGAATTAAGGCAAAATCCACTTTTAAAGTACGGCTATTTTTCATAATTTGAAAGAAAAAAGAAAAGATTACTAACATAATTGAATATTTTTTTTTCCTTTATACTCCAACTCATTTATACTAGTTATATTCAATGAACTAATAAAACAATATAATTTATGAAACAATTAAAAATTATGCACCCGTACGTCTTATCTCCCATAATTGTATCAAATGTGGAAGGTTGGAATTAAGAATAGCATATATATGCATAACCCATGTAGAAATACAAATAATTGAATGTTCCTTTTTTCAAAATTATATAGTAAAAATAACAAGGAGAATGAGAAACAGACATTAAAGTAAGAAAAAAAAAGTTTAATTCTTTTTTTTATATACATTGCTGACTGTATATAAATAAAGTATATAGATATGTTAACTGTTCTTATTTAAACAACTGGTACACTATGAACACTATGAGTTTGGTACGCAACATATGTTAAAATCTCATTAAGAACGTGATATGCTGGGATATGCAAATTATTGCCATCTGTAAGACTACGCAATTAATAATAATGCTATATACGTTTTTTTTTTTTGTATAAAATGAAACATATTGGGCTCCCATTCAAAAATAGAAGTCGAATGTTTGTTGGTTGAATAAATGTTGTGTTACGTTTTGTGTCTGAAGGAGGAATTCTTACAAATACATATGCCCAAAGATCATGGAGCTGCTGTTTTTCAGTCTTTTTTTTTTGGGGGGGGGGGAAGGGGTTAAGAAAGGTCTGTATTAAATGTTTTCCACTAAGAATTGAAAAATCCGAAAAAAATCATCGCACATTTGATGCCTAGAATAACACAGGTTCTTTAACGAGGAAGAGGCGTTTCCTTTCTCTTTCTGGTGATAATGTATATTTTTTATCGACGGATACAAAAAAAGTTCTTCCCCAGATATTAATTGGCTAGAAACTCTAATTATGCCATGGCTTTTTTATTCAAAAGATTACTTTAATTAAAATGATTGTAGGTCATTTTATTTTTTATTTACATTAATTTTTTATGTTGTCCTATATTCGTCACATATTTATACGACTCTTTGCATGAATAGTACACACACACACACACACACACACACACACACACATATATATATATATATATATATATATATATATATATATATATATATATATATATATATATAATACAAAGAGAGAGAGAAGGGAGCCCGAGAAACATTGCATCAGCCTTTATACACCAGAGGCTTGTACCTCAAACTACCTTCTGTCGACTTTGTTATAAGTAAAGGCAACAGCTACAGTTAAAGTAAACATCTTAGGAGATATGTCTGAGAGTTATGCCGAAGCAAGTTGTTATGATAAAGTAAACGAAAGTTAAAAGGAAGGAAATAAGTAGTTATGCAGTTCATCACAGGCATAGATACTTTATTTTCTATCTTATAAATATCTTTTACTTTATCCCCATAATCTATTTTAGCAATCCACTTAATTGGATCTACTAACCAACTCCGCATGTTTAAACTGTAGTTGTAACTTTCTCTTCAGTGGTAATAAAAATTGACGTAACCTTTTCCGTGACCTTTTTTGCCTCTTTATCTTGCTTCTTTCTTGCATGTGAAGCAACTTCTTTTGTGAGTGTAATTTTCGTTAAATTATTTAATGCCCTGTTTATTTGTGTAAAGAAGAATGGCATTGCCATAATAAAAATTTCTAATATTCAAGAGTTTTGTTTTAAAGGACTAATACATTGTCATGTGAACTAAATTGGGACTTCCGTTAAAAGAGTCGGCAGGATCATGGCTCTACGTCCCAGCCACCTGCTGACAGCGACGAGCAAAAATAACTGCTGTAGAACTTGCATATCATAGCATCTTCTTCTTGCTAAGTAAATTTCACGATTGTAGTGTATCATCTTTTTGGTGTCGCAGTTTTAATGTCCAGTAATCTATATATAGTTATTATTATTAAAGCAAAATCAAATTCATAAAACTGCCAAAGAGAAAATTTAATGGTGAACAAAATTAAATAAAATGAAAAAATATTTTTTTGAAAGAAACTAAAAGATATGTGAAAGTTAAAGTACAAAAATTTACACAACATTTATGAAATGGTAGATGAAAGTAATTTATTAAATGTCACATTAAACTGGAAAAAGGTAAATAAATACTGTCACAAACTATAGAATGTTAGGCGGCTTATACTCAGCATTGTAGAATCCAATTATTCCACTAAACATTTACTTTATAATTTAAAAAGTAAATACTAAATACCGAGAATAACGAAATACAACATTCGAAATCGTAAGCTGAATTTATAACAATACCAAAACGTTATACGAGAGACAATTAATGAATATTTACATGTAAAGGGATAAATAACTTAATTGAATGACCTAAAATGACTATAGCAATACATAAAAGGGAACAAGTATCATTCTGAAAAGAATATGTTGTGCAAGATTTAAACAATTATACAAGCAGAAAAAAAAAGAACAATTTTTTCTACTGAAGCTGACTGAAGGTTAATAGTTATTAACGCTCCTTCTACATGCACAGATTAGAATTAAATATATTTAAATTGAAATTAAATAATTACTAATATAAATATTAATAAATAATTATCTTAAAGATTTTTTTTAAAAGAAATTAAAGCATCAACGCATAATTAAATGAATGAATTAAATACAAATATAAATATAATTATAAAATAATTAAATATTTTGAAAATTTTATTTGATTTTTAATTGAATTATTAAAAATGCCTGAAGAACTCACAGCTAACTTTAACAAAGTTAACAAATATGTTCGTAAAATATTTCGAAGAATTAAGGTATTCATTTCCAATTCCAAAATTGTACTTTATTCTCATGAAAATTATAACTTCCCCTTTTATAGTATATATTACTATAAATTTCATTATCTACTATTTTTAAATTTTTATTAATTATTCAGTTTTAGAATAGGTTTTGTTTATTTATATTAAATGTAAACAACATTGGTATACAGAAAAACAAATTTTTACTCATGGGTTATAATTATTTATAAATATATTAGGACACACACACACACACACACACATATATATATATATATATATATTATATTTATGTGTGTGTATATGTGTGTGTAATAATGTATGAAACATAAGCTAACAAAGATGTTCAAACAAAAGTAAATAATGAACCGAAATAGTATAGAAAATTGAAACAATAAAAATCGAGACAAGCAAATTTAAAAGAAATTTCGGAAGGAGGACCAAATTTGTTGGGGTGACCTAATTTGATTGTACCGACTTTCCCCATTTATGATTTAGCATATTAATATTGAAAAAACATTTATAATACAAATGGGAATATAAGCTTTAAAAAATAAATGATAAGTAATCACTCAGATGATTTGAGAAAATAACAAAATATAAAACAAGTAATGCGCGAAAATAGATATTTGCAGGAAATTAAAAGGAATTTAAATCAAAATATGTGTTTGCAGCATGTAAAACATCTTTGAATAATAAATTGAAATGCTTAAGCAAAACCATTAAAACAATCAACGCACTGCATTAATATTATCAGAAAATCTAAAAAGTTAAAAGTTAATGGTATTTGGTGGGTGGATAATATGGTTTAAAATGTGTTTTATTAAGTGTAATCTCTGACGGAAGTAAATGTAATCTTCAATGTTAGACTGCTGACGAGATGGCTATTTAATCTTGTTGTTGTGTAAAGGTTTTGAAACCATACAATAATTTACGTAGATGATCAATATATTTTTGATGTATGTATGTTTCTAGGAAATTCATTAGAAACTCATGTTCCAAACAATAACAGAAGACATTCTCACAGCTAAAATCTTTCAGAAACATATATTTTTAGTGAATATACTATGTTGAATTATCTTTTTTGAGATTAAGAGACATAGTAACGCATCAGTAATCAGCCAGGAATTCAGTATCCTATTATTTAAACTTTTGAATGATCGCTATCGAAATAAATTAAATGTATGTGAAACTGTGAATTTATTCCTGCTCAGAGAAATATTGTAACAAAATAACTTTTTTTTCAGCCATAAATAATAGACTTTTAATAAGTGGATCCGATTCAAGTAGATTTCGAACCACGGGATCTGAATCAGTTAGAAGCTCCCTAACTATCTTCTTGCAGTTAGTGTAGCCTTAGTCTAATTCTTACAACTTCCTTAATTGCTTCATATATCATATATCTCCTTCATCCTATATTCACTACTCTTCTTCTTGAACAGTAAAACTAATTCGTATATGTACCGCCCCCAGTTCTTTCTCAAGTTGAGGTTCTCATACCAAAAATCGTAATAAAGCAGCCCAGATGTTAATTAAGGGGAAATGAGCGTGAGAACCAGTTACAACAGAGTAAGACCATTTTATAAAAACTTTACATATCCTTATAATTAATCTATATTACTGAAATGAGAATCTTTACAGAAAACATAAAATGCTAATTAAGAACGAAATACAAGGAATCAATAAAAGAAGGTAAGAATTTAATTGTTCATTAAACATTTAGATTGGTTCTATTGAATATCTTATTGGAGTAGCAAAAAAATTTCTAAATATTTTCACAATGTAATTTTGAAACGAAAGAAAGAAATGCAGTCAAAAATATTCTGATTTTCAAATATCAATAAGCGTTTATGTAACCCCCCCTTTTTTTTTAAAAAAAAAGGAAAAATTTACCAGTTAATATATTAAAGTTATTATTTCACTGTACTTAAAGCTTTTATCTATTTTAATGTTGAGGTTCCTTTATAATATATTGATTGTTCGATATTTTATATCGAATCTCATTTTCGCCAATGAGCTCTCCTTCATTTGACAGATTGCTTAAGAAAATATGTTAAGAACAGAAGTAGATTACATCTACATTCAGTGTGTAATACTAATGTTATTTTCCTACGTAATTAAATGGAGAAACGGGAAAACTTAAGAGTTTTGTATTCAGATATATACCAGTGTTCAGCAAACGCTACAATGTCTTGTAATTTATATTGTAATAGTTAAATGAAGTCTAAATTTGAATACGTAGTCTGAAATAGGTATACTTTACAAAATTACGAATTAATTTAGTTTTATCAGGTACTATTTTCTCACTTTTATTAAAATGTTAGTCTTAAGTTTAATTTAAATTAAGGTTTATTTTTGGACACTTTGTAAGCTGAGAATTTGTAAATATTTTATTTAATTAAATGCACTGTTTATTTCTTAGTTTATAAAACGTGAGTGTTTAACAATTGAATATTGTAAACTTTTTTACTCCAGTTACGCATCATTAATTCGTTATAATCAGCAAGATCATCTTTAGTAAACTCAAGATTCAAACTTATGAAAATGAGCATTTGAATGTTTTGAATCTGAATCCATTTTATTGTTGTAGGATATTAAACATTAGTTACAATCTCTTTCATAAATATATTCAATAGAAATAACATATAAATAAATGCAATTGACAATATATAGAGTTATATTTGATCTCTAAATTAAAAATCAAAGCAGATGGCATGTACCGAACAAGTTTTAAATTACAATAGCACAATTTAAAATATGTATCAAAAATCTTTATTAAACTAATATTTTTCGTACTAAATCCTTTTCAATGTAGTTATAATTTTTTGTTCACTGCAGTAACGTTACAAAACAACTTTCACCATATCGGCACCTTTGACATCTGATCAATAAGAAGACCCAGAAAATCTGTATTGAGAGTTTAGAATTGTCAGCAGTCCGAGCTGATTTTCAATCAACTGTCATAGATTCTTTTGACAAGAAAATTTGATTTCGGTTTGCTGACTTTCGTTGTAAGGGTTCAGCCATGCCGTTTGGATAGGTGAAAGGAAACGTGACATTCCTGCAGTAAGAAACACGTATTAAGGTTTACATGCCAAAAAGCAAACTAAATCGAAGTTTCGTTAAAAATTATTAATACACATATTGTACTTACATCTCTGTTTCACTAAAACAAATTTTGAATAAAATAATCTGAAAGGGTTAATTTAGTAAATATTTAATAAGATTATTTCTAATTTTTATTTATGCTCATATAGAATTCATTTCAATATATATATATATATATATATATATATATATATAT
>BMAW01048208.1:0-18826 GCA_019974015.1 Nephila pilipes
AAATAAGTAAACTGCAAAAATGTGCCTTCTCAGATCAACATTTTCGTGCTAACAGGATTTGTTCCTCATCATACATATGTATACTGTCTTTTAGAAAATATAGGTAATCCAAATAAAGAAATAGGAATAATATCCCCGTGATTCTGTTCTGCATATTAATTCTAAGAGAATGAAAATATAATTTTTCTTTAAATTAATTTAAACAATTATAAATAACAGTGTTTAGCTTCAATACATAAGGACAGAAAAAAAATTAAATCCTCTCGTAACTTTACTGCTAAGCCATAGGTATATATATACAAGGAAGAGGAACAAATTCTATTCACGATTACTTGTATAAGTTATCAAGAATAAATGTGGCCTCGCAGATAGATTTCATCCGATTACTATGATCGATTGAGATCTACAGATTAAAATTTAATAAGATGCATCGAGTGAATGAATATAGATTTATGGCGCAAGAGGTAAATCCGGCTCTTGCACCACTGTCAAGAAAGGATTATTGCGATTAAACGAGTGAAAGGGTAAATTGCAATAGAATTAGCATGGAAAAATGAGTGAAGCATAGCTTTTATCGCCCCTGGTACATCAACCACATTTTGCTCAATCGTTAGAGTGCAATCCTTACGAACATTGGTGATACTCTTTAGTTGGCAAAAACTTTAGACCAGGACTTTTAAGCGGTATGAGATTCCACCTTTTTCAGTAAAATATGAAATTTTAACATATCGATGACGAACTTTAAATTGGTGACTCTTATTGCTGACACAAGAAAAAGGCACCCTTTCCGAACATGGATTTGTGCCTTTCCAATGTGGAATTAAATTTAACCCTATACTTTTATCAACTGAAAATTTGGTACTGTTGGAAAAACGATGGACGGATAGAAAAATTCTCCATTTTGAGTCTAAATTTTATATCAGTCTGAAATCTTATGATTCTTGAAAATGTTTCCATTGGAAAGGATCTCTTTACTCATCTATTTCACGTTTCGATTGTAATAGTGAATAAATCTAACTGTTTCCCTTCTGGAAAAGAGAGGCACTACAATAGTAGAAACACCTATCCTGAAATTGTACTTATCGAATGCAGGAATGCTACGAATTATCGAGATCACCTGCTATACGTGTCGGTGACTTCAGCTTACTCAGTGAATAACAGTGTTTTCTGACCATTTCTCCTTGGTGTTACATTTCCAAGCAAATGCATTATATATATATATATATATATAAATGTGGAATGAAATTAGAAATATTTTAATTGAAATCCTATTGTTCTTTACCCCGAAAAAATATGGTCAACCGGAATATAATGATAGATTATATATGTTTTTAAAAAATGATTAATGAAATATTTGAGCTTTTGATCGATTCGTATATTTTATAGTTCTATAAATCTAGCTCTACGTTCTAAATATTTACGAAACGGAAATTTACTGTACGCATTCGTTAGGATTTAAGATGGACTTAGATTTATTTGGATATGATTTATGATTATTTAGGTGGTGATGAAAGTAAGAATTCTTGTTATTCTCATAAAGTTATTAGTAGTTTACAAGACAAAATGGATGAGTATGGTATCTATAAAGAATGTAAAACTTATAGAAAATATAAAATACGTGTTTTCAAAGTATGAACAACCAAGTACTTTCAATAAAATTTCATGAGAAAAATGTAATGATGTGAATATAAATGATTGTGCAAGAGATAAGAATATAAATTACAATACTACATTAAGTTACAATAAATGTAATAATAAGAAATATAAATTTATATTATAATAAATAATGAGCAAAAATTCAAAATTTTAAATTTTTATTCTGCGAAACATTTAACTTCATATATTTATGAAATTATAAAAAGAATTAGTACGAAAATGTTAGACAAACTTCAAATAATATTAATGTTAGAATTAATCAACATAAATTTGACACAAAAAAAACTGTAATAGTATAAAAACTGCCATAAAATTGAGAAAATTTCTTTTTATTCACATATAAATTTGAAAATGTTTGAATCTATAGATTAAAAGTTGAGCCCAATATTATAGTGGGTAAACCACTGTATTATTACAATACTATTTATCCATATGGACTTGTGTGTGTTTTTCTTTAACAAAAATATTTTGTAAATTATCAAATAAAAAAAGGCAAGACTGAATTTTCTACAAAAATTATAATAATACACTCTGTAACCAAAAAAAAAAAAAAAAAAAAAACGACGCAGCAAGAAGGAAATCTCCGATGGAGACAAAAATTGACGGATAAGAAAATTATGTACAGAATAGAAAATGATTAAATTTCAGACAAATTGAATGATGTGTTTCAGAGATACATAGTTACAAAGTAAAAAGCTCAATAAGGTATTGGCCCACATCTAGCCTGGATGCAAATTGCCACACGACGAAGCATAGAGTGAAAAAGCTCCCTGATGGTCTCTCATGGTATTTCTTGCCAAATTTGCTCCAATTGTCGGACTACATCATCAACATTTCCCGATAGAGGCAGTCGCCTTCCCATCATATCCTAGACATGCTCGATTGGAGAGAAATCTGGCAAACCAAGAAAGTGTTTGACAAGCTGTAAGACAGTTCATAGAAACACGTGCCGTATATATAGTCTGGCATTATCTTGATAAAAAAAAAATAAGGCCAGGATACTGCAAAAGGAACGGTAGCAAAACAGGTCTCAGAATGCCGTCGACGTACCGCTGTGCTGTAAGTGTGCCTCTAATGACGACTAAAAGGGCCCGGCTATCAAGGGAAATGGAACCTCAGACAATAACTCCTGGTTGAGGGCCTGTGTGGCGTGCAATAGCGAAAACAGAATAGGCGCACTGCCTTGCGTGTCTCCAGACAAGTCTTCGATGATCGTCAGGACACAGTAGGAAGCGGGATTCGTCGCTAAACACTATACGTCCTCAGTCAGCATCATTCCAACCCAATCGAGCCAAGCACCACTGTAATCTGACTCGACAGTGTGCAGGCTTGAGTGGCAGGTGGCGTAGCGGTCGGTACGAGCGTAGATTTCGCTTTATCAGCCGTTCGTGAATGCTCATGATGGACATTCGTGTGCGGGTCGCACGTCTGAAGGTTGATAACGATGAATCAGGCGCTGTGACAGCTGATTGACAATCCCTCTGTCCTCCAGATCTACTGGGGCCCTAGGTCGACTGCTATCATCATGACGCCGAAATCGACCATTGTTCGCCCATTCTTGTCAGCATCTTCTAATCGTCGCATCGCTTCTATCTATATGAAGAGCGATACTCCGATCTGCCCAACCTGCCTTTTTCAACCCAATGATACGACTTCTTTCAAACTCTTACAGTTGCTCGAATCCTGCGGCGAGGCATTTTTTCAGTCGTTGAAAGGTATCCTAAATCGCAACTCAACAGAAAATTTGACTATCAGATATAGAATCACTTCTTATATACACCTTCTCAGTGCGCAGTTCCGATGCGCTGTTGCTACCGCTATTCATTCATCAGACACCAAATTTAATGATTTACATGTTCGGTCCAAATGTCTCTGCGTACAAAATTTCATTACAATCGGGAAAATCCTTCTTGGTGAGTCGATTTTTTTTTTTTTTTTTTTTTGCTTGTTATAGAGTGTAATTATAAAAATAAAGAGGTTAAAAATAGTAGGAAAATTAGGAGTCATAAATGTAAAAGAAAAGGCCCAAAGAAAGATGAAATAAAAAATAAGATATGTGAATTAAATAATTTTGAAAATAATTCAATCATTAAAAATATTACATACTTTATTTTTAGTTTAAGGGGGAAAGAATTTAATATTTTAAAAGTTATCCTTTCTAAAGATAATAAAAAAGATTACCATTATTATTCAATATATTCATCACTATAATAAATAATAAATAATGCAAACAATAGTACAGAATATATTAAACAATAAGCTTCCTGAAGGAAACTTAAAATAAGATAAATTTTAATAATATTTTTGAAAAAAATAAGAGCTGTCTTTTAATTAAAAATTTTAATAAAATATAAATCATTATTGGGATCAAAAGAAAACATAATCAAAAAATTAAAATTATTCTTTAAAAAAAACTAAAAGGTATATACATGACAGCATTTTAGTTATTCTTTTTTCATCTTTCTTTGTTGTGCATTACGTGATGTTCACATTTACTTTTTCATATGTATTAAGTGTACATATTTGTGGTTTTTCTCTCTTATAACTTTCAATTTTTTAAAAATATAATTTTTAATTTTCTTTTGATTTACAATAATGATTTATCTATTATCATTTTGTATTGGATTTGACTCTAATAATAATAATTATGTATATATATATATATATTGCAAATAACTGCAACAGTCCAAGGTCCGCAATGTATTACACCATATGAGGAGGAAATCATAACCTATGAACATACAGCTTTCAATCGCATGATCTTTCGGAGTCATCTCGAACATTCAGATTATGTAAAATAAATAACAGTTTCCGATTTTCGAGAAACTCATCCGAGAAACATCAGCTTTTGTTAGTGCTTCGCATGTGTTGTTCGCTTCAGCTTTGTGATGATGGTTCCATTTAATGAGTATGTGTGTAATGTGATCATCAATATATAAATAAACAAGTTAAGCTTACTGAGACCAGAACTCCGGATTCCAGAACTCTTCCTAAAATTGAATGCTACATTTAAGTGAGTCGGATATTCCATAGTATTCTATATATGTATATATTTACGCTATCTATTCATACCCTCGTAACTTTTTTAAATTCGCATGTTTTTGCAATGTCATTTCCTTGAAGAAAAGTATAGGACGTTGTTGTTTTTTCCAATAAATGACTTGTGCACTGCGAGATAATTTATTTTAAAGTCAATTTAGATGTTATATGTCTTATGAATCAATGATATAATTGATAGAAATCCCCTCCACACACACATGTAGATCACCATGAGTTTCAATTGTACAAATTTATATAATTTTCTCATATACAAAACTCAAAATAGTTAAAGATTATTGCAAGCTCAGAGGCATGAAACAACCGAATAAACCACTGCCTTTTCAGTAAAAATAATAATATAAATAATAAAATAAAATAATAAATGAAAGAGAGAAAAAGTTAACAAAGAAATATTATCAATGCTTATAAATGTAGAAATAAGCACATTTTTTCTGTGACGTAGATAACTACAAGTCTTGAAGGGGGCAAGAGGTGAAAAACGACTTGCAGCATTCCTTAAAAGGAGTTCCGAAAAACTAACTGACGTAGAAGGCATTGTCATAATGAATACGATATCTCAGGAAATTAATTTAGCTTAAGCTATATTCTGGAAAGTCATTTGTGGTTTAGAGGTAGGTCAAACCCAATCTGTTGTAGTGGAAGCCTTCGGATTATCTTAGTGTTATATACATGCTACAGAATCGATACTTGGAAATATTATCCGAGTATAAAAACAAGGTCGTTAAGTGTAACAACATAAAACAAAGCATTGGTATTTAACATTAACAGCTAGAAGGAATCTCAGTATGAATGCCATTTCACATCAGTATTATCTTCAGATGACTACTGGTACCAGAGTTTCGAATGAAATTGTTCGAAACTGACTCAATGAATTGCATAGTTTATGTTTCGGAAAGACGTGCCATCGATCTGCCAACAAAGAGGGGGGGGGATATGAACATCTCGTTCGGGGAAGAACTGGATAGAGTCAGCAAGATTAAAAAAACTCCTGATTAAAAAGTTTGTAACTCCTCCCTCTCATTATTAAGCTTAACATCATTAAGCTTAAGTAAATAGCCAATAAATTCACAATGTCCAAACGAAGAGACGTCAGAAAAATACAAATCATAAAACTTCTTCACAGATTAAGCCACACTACTCTTTCTTTCAATTAACCCTCAACGGGCCTAAATTCTATTTCAGAATTAAACAATAACGTTAGCTCACCAATCACTCACAGCGAGTGAGCTGCTTCTCAAATACGCCTTTTACTACTTACTCTAACCAGGAATCACTTCGAACCTAATTTAATCACAGATCAGCTACTGAAAGTCACTTCAATTTCTAACATACAATCATTTACCGACCACTCACTATCAATTATCCACCTTCAATTTCAGTTCTATTTCGCTTATATATCACTATCTTCAAATCAATTCATTACACTTCTTACTTTCATCTAGTTTGTGTAATAACATTTCATTTTATTAGAAAGGATTTCGAAGTTTATATAAAAAAAAATCAGAAATGCCCCCAGATGTTAATTAAGGGAAAGTTGACGAATAGCCCAACGTTACACGCTATATTATTGCTATTTAATCGTATGCTTAAGCATACTAGGCAAATAAAACTATTGTTACTCTATTAAAGCAATACGATAATACACAATAGTGTTCAATTAAAATATTTGTGGGAATATATTAGTGTTTCGAATAATTGTGTACACAAAGCTTACTCTGATTCTGATGGAAAATATTAATAACGTGAGTGATCCAGTTTTAACCGAAAAAACGTCATTGGAGGACACAACAAAAATAAAACCAATGGAAGGATATTCAGGTGCATAACTGAATATAGACTTAAGGTGCGTTATAGACTGAAAACACAATTTTAAGAAGACTGTGCGTGTTATTTGTGAGCAAAACTCCATTTATTTTCTTCCTTTCTTTACGAGATTGAAATTGATTATTCACAATAAAAGTGCACCATCAAAACTTGTGTGTGTGTGCGATCAGTGAGTGAGTGAATGTAAAGGTTATTGGCGCAAGAGCCAGATGTGGCTATGCTGCGCCAGACAAGATTTAACTGAGGTCTAGACGTGAAAAAATTGCAAAAAAGACAAAAATTGGTTGACAAGGAGGGTCGAAAATAGAGAAAGATCGCTAGGGTATCCCAGGAGTGCGTCCCCCGTATTTGCCAAAGCCAGTAAACCTCATAGGAAAGAAAAAAATCACTAGGGCACCTTAGGGGCATGATGCCCGTACTTACCTAAGGAAGGCAAGTTCCTGAGGTCCCCTGATATAATCCACAGGAACAGGGTGCCTGGCTATACTCCCAGACGCTGGGTACCCATTTTAGTCGCCTCTTACGACATGCATAAGCCCCAGTGGGACTATTCTGTCATTCCAGGTCATCACAAGGGTCGTGAGTGCGATCAATCCCAGAATTTTTTGAACACACTATGTAATTTTCACTTTACTTTATTTAGTATCTTAAGAATATAAAGTAAGATCGAATTGGGATCAACACAACCATAAAATTTTAAGTATGAGTTTTTTAAAAAAAACATTTATTTGACAAGTAATCAATTCACTAATTTTTATTTTTCATGTTAATCAGTTTTTCGTGAATAATTTGTTACACATATTTGTATTTTAAAAGACAAAATTAAGTAATAATAATAAGCTAGAAAAAGATTAAAAACAATGTAGCGAAAATTGCCTTCAAGAATTCAAAGAGCGGCATCTGTTTTTCACAATAAATACCATCACCGAGAAAAATTGTTGCAAAACACAACTGGTAACATAATCAGGCAGGTAACATGATCCATCTAACGGCTGAGGGAGCAACTAATTTCCTCTCAGCTATCTTTGAAATCTTATTTTTCGTGAAGAATAGAGTGTTGACTGCTTCCTCAACAAATGGAACCTTTTTCTACTCGTGATTTTACTCAGGCATACATTCTTTTCTTTCCATTTGTCAAACGCTCTATCGAGTTTTTGAAAGTGTACAGTAAATTTGGCTTGCCTGTCTATTATGTTAAACAACAGACAAAAAAGTTTCAAGGTTAGGAAATATATAGTAGATCATTAGAAAAAATAGAATCGAAATTTACAGATTAGATTATAAGAAACATTAATAATATTATTACGAGATAAAATTATTATAAAGGAGCGTGCAGCTTTATTTATAATTGTAAACCACTAGCAATTTAAAATAATACTTTAGTTTGGGTTAGCTATATAAGAGTAAGACTAAGTTATCCCAAACATTTGATGAACTGTAGAACTAGCCCATCGTTACAAGTTTTAGTTTAGTTTTTTATTAACGTCGCACTAGAAGCAACACGAGGGCTATTGGCGACGGACCTCGTCATTTTGAACCTCGGTCAAGTGACGAGGACGACACCAGAGATGGCACCCTCTCTCCTAACTTCCACACCACGCCAACGGGAGGAATTTGGGCCCCGACAGATTTAACGCGCATCAGCCCCGGCTACACAGCGGATCGAACCCACGACTGAACGAAAACCACCGCCATGAATCACGAATCCGAAGCCAGCCCATCGTTACAAATGGAAGTCATATAAAGTTAAAATAAAAACGCTACACACACATATGATATTTTAGTTATAAAAGAAAGATTTTTTATGAAGTTGATTCAAAAAAGTACTTGTATTCGAAGATAGATAGAATCATTAAGGTAAATTGTTATTACCATTAGGTGCTGCTTTCTGTTAAACGGAGCTGAAACAAATTTGACATTGATTCATATGTTAGCTTTGATTTGGTAGTCATTCGCTGCCAAATCAAAATTTTATTACTGCAACGTCGAGTTGTCACCGTTGATGATAAAATGTATGAATCGTTATACACCGGAAATCAAGCAATAATCAAAACAATGGGCTGGTTCCGTTGAATCTATTCCATAGAAGGCGAAAATGATCTCATCGGCTGGAAAAGTTATGAAGAATTTTTAAGGTGTGAAAGGCGTCATGATCACGAATAAGAGTAACTGAGACTCAGACAGCTGTCTAGTGAGTCAAGATGCTCACTAAAAACAAACTATTTTCGATTATACGAGTTCCATCTCTCAGATTTTCTAAGAACTTATTGAATGCCCCTAGTAAAAAGATTATTCCTCAACAAGGTAGAAAAGTTCAGTTCGTTAAACTCTAATAGTTTTATTTTTAAAAAATTAATTTTACGTAGGCAGTCTAATAAATACGCGAAATGAAGTTATAGCTACTTCATTAAATAAAATTTAAGATAAAATAATTTTATCCCCTTTAAAGAACTTCACAGTTGCTTCATCTTTGTTTCCATTTTTCGAAATAGTCCTAGAGGTTCTTAGAAGTTAAGATCTTCAACTGCCTCGTCGCGTGTTTCTCGTTTCAACATCACCCCATCACTATACATTTGAGGAAAAATCACGCGAGGCTAGATTTGGTGAGTAGGGAGGGTGATCCATCTCGATTTTCGAAATTCTGGAAAGAAATTCGCGAATAGTCACAGCAGAATGTGAAGAGGCATTGTCGCAATGCAGAAACCATTTTCGCCATGACACAAATTTAGCCACACTAAACGCACATGATGCCTCAAACGTGTGAAGGCATTCGTATGTATTAGGTCGAAGGTCCCTCTGGACTTGAAGCATCCTTGTAGTCTTCTCTTAATCCACTTGAAAAGAACCATTTTTTTTTCCCTTCAGAGCATTATCTCCACAAACAGCCACCAGCATCTCATGAACTTCTTTAGAACATTTCCCAAGTTGTGACGTTGGGCTATTCGCGGTGTTTTCTTCACTAACCTTGGGGACTTTTAATTAAGATTGATTGCTTCATCTAAACAACCTTTGCCCAAACAAAAATGAAATGTGAATATTCAAATCACAAGAAGGTAGAAATGAAGTGAAGCAAGGGAGATAGGAAATATAAAAACTCAGCTTGAGAATCACGATAGAGGTTGACTGGTTCTAGCGTTTCACAATTGTTCCAGAGTCGAAGTCGGAGCCGAGAATTATTACAAGTTATCGGCTGCTTAGTGAAAGTTAGAAGTCAAGACAGCCTCAGCTTGACATTAGTGGTAAGAGTCTGTTAATTTGTTATTGATAGATCAAGTTAATATAATTAGGGCGTTATCTAAGGGAGAGCCTGTTATATTTGTCGTTATACTAGCAATTTGCCAATAAACTTAGTGTTGAAACCTGTGTGACGTCTTGTTGAACGCTTTATTGGCTTTTAGCGTTAGTACTTTGAGTTTAGCTATGGCACAAGAGGCGAACAGGGAGAAGTCCGATGTCACAAAGTTTTACCAAAAATTTAATGTTTTGTCCTTCGGTAATCGAATCAATTTTCATCATCATCAACAGCAGGGGGAAACACGTAAAACAGAATCAATCACAAGTGGAATACTGTTCCATTCTCGGGTGTCGAACGAGTACTGGCGGATGATTGAACTTTAATTAGCACCACTCAGTGGCCGCAATATTATATCAGTTTGCTTATTTATTGAACAGACTACATACATCCTTAAGGAAACAGTTGTACAATTAAACTTGAAACCGGTAGGCCTAAAAGATGTAATATTTGGAGGAGACATAAAAAAAAAAAAAAAAAAAAAGAGAACATATACGTTTTAATTTAGATGTCGAAAGCTTACACAAATAGAAGTTCTTGCTCAACCTTAGTTTAGTTTTTTATTAACGTCGCACTAGATCTTAATCAAAATACCATATATGGATAGTTTCCAGGAACTAAGGAAGCTTCTTGCAGGAATGAATCAAAAGCTAAAAGCATTAAGCTCGGTGATTCACTACATATTCATCTGTTGATAGGAGCCGATTATACTTAGAAACAGTTCTCTGGAAAAACACATAAATTAAAGCGCGGTCTTATTGCTGTGCAGACTTATTTTGGACGGTTAATAATGGGAAAACGGGGGGGGGGGGGGGGCTAAGTGAAGAAACCTGTGTTACCTCTCTTTCATTCACAGTGATGACTTAACAAATTAACGGAACTTAAAAACCATAGAAACAAATTATCTTTAGTCATATTGAGAATTCTGCAGAATTAGAAAAGAGGGATATAGATCACATTTTTCTACAGCTGTTGCTATAAATGAAGAAAAGGCAGATATGAAATTCAACTTCTATGGATGAGAAATCTGATTGAATTGCCAAATAACTGAGAAATCGTAGGAAGGAAGAAAATTAATAGAATCAACAATCAAATTGAAAAATAGTGACAACCACCAAAATTACAATTCTGTTTTCGATTAATGATATAAAAGAAGGTATAGAAAATTCTGTTGACGGAGAAGGTCACCATTTTCTTTATCAAGGAGTATTTAAAACCTATTCCACTTTTGCTGTGAGGCCAATTTTTTATATACTTCTTGTAAAATTAAAAGTAGTTTATCACTGAAGGACTTGTTAATGAAAGGTCCAAATTAACTAGAGATTATTCCCTCAATATTAATGAGGCTTAGAGAAAAGGAAATCTGTGATCACGTGACATAAAAAAAATCTTTCTACAAATATCTGATGCTGGGGATGATGGAAAACTTTTGAAATTTTTATGGTGAGAGGATAGGCACAAGAAAATCATCATAGTATTTCGACACTATAGAGTTGTAATATATTTTTGTTGGCGGGAGTTTATTCAGCATCTTGATTCTTCTGTTCAAGATATTGTAGTATAATTATGAAATTCCTTTTATGTGAACAATTATGCCACCTTTGTGGATTCAGGAGAAGAGCTAGAGAGATTCATAAGGTGTTCGTGGGAAATATAATGATGGAAGACGCCAAATTTGAATTCCGGGATTGGGATTTTACCGAAAACCAAAATTGAGCGAAGTATATCAAATTTCACCAGTCTAAGGCCTTCTTTCATGATCATAGAGCTATTGAAATACCGGAAAAAATAGTGATGCGGCAAGTTATGCTGACCTGGGCTCGATCCAATTAGTTTCATCAGTCCAATATAACTACGTCCAAATTTTTTGCTTCAAGAAAAATTGGCGATCGAAATTACGTTGGGTTTTTGAAGCGCTTAAATACCATAGAAAAAAAATTCTGAAAAAGGTTGAAGATACGCAGAACAATAATATTATTAAATTAACTCGTAAGGAATCATTGAAAAGGAACAGTTTTTTACAGTTGCATACATTTTGTGATACCAGTGACAAATCGTATGAGACTGATATTTCCTTATGGGAACAGGCTGATTGTGGTACAGCTATTGATTGCTAAATCTCCACCGAGTAAAACTGTTATAGTTCTAAGCTGTTGCTTAGGGACCTAATTTACTGAATTTGTGAAGAAGAGTTTAAATTTTAGAAACCCTGAGACATACTTTTGGCCAGATTCTAATATTGCTCAGAAATGGGTTAAAACTCGTGAATTTTTGGGGGTACATTTGTGAAGAATCAAGTTAGAGAGAAAAGAAAGTCATTGAGAGTTGAAAACTGAAAATATATTCCTGGGAAAAATTAAATCTCACAATTTTCCCTCTCTAGACTACATTGTACTGAAACTCCTGGTCTCTAGATATTGGGAAGAACTATCCTCCTTAAAATTGGAAAAGGAAGCGTGGCTTCAGTCTGAAAATATAATCGACGAGAAAGAAATGTTTAAAGAAAAATATAAGAAAACAGTAGATATATACATCCATGCATCAGCCCCGGCTACACCGCGGGTCTTTAGTGGCATCAATGGTCGAACCTACAACTCGACCGAAACCCGTGCCACGAGGCCTAATGCCATAACCATTAGGCTACCATTGACGCATTGCAATGAGACAGAACATATTAATTTGCCATCTGACAGGATAGAAGTTTCTGCATTTGGTGCAACTGAGGTGAATCTAGCCGAATAATCTAATTTAAAGGCATGTGGTAAAAGATGAGTCGTTCTATTTACTCCTGAGCAGTGTAACGAGCAATAAACTTAAGAGCTCTCTCGTCCTTCCTATATCAACCAAAACTTTCCTTTCAAGTCTTAGACGATTCATTCCCCGAAGGAGTCATTTTGCATTGACTATGGCAAGAAAAATTTATCCCTCCTTCTGCTTTCTGGTAGGGTGGATTTTGGAAATGTATGGTTTCAATTTTTAAATGGCTCCTTCGAATTGCTTTAGGGTATGCTTCTATCTATCACGAGGAAGTTAACAAGTTTCTTTGTGATTGCGAATCTGAAATAAATTCTGCTCCATTAATTTGCTCGTCCGAGGATCCTGATGGTTTGATTCCATTAACACCACAATGTTTTTATAGAATAGGCTGATGGTGGGAGTTTCAGATCTTGATCGTTTGAAGTCAACAAAATATGGATATACCAACAAACCCTGAGACAACATCTGAAAAAAAAAATATTCTGTATCTGGGTGTCTTAAAATCAATCTCGGAAAAGAAACAACTTCCATAACTTAAGGCCCCCGTCGACACGCCACCACGAATTTCCCTACCTAATGTTAATCCTATGGAGTTACGTACTTAAAGTCTCACATCTAGAATATTTATTTTAACTGCAAGGAATAAAGTGCATTTTAAAGAGCATTAAAAAATGAAGGCTTCTGTGGAGTTACTTTTTTTTCTGATTTTTGCAAGTATTTTTAAATTTTTTTATTAAAGATATAAAAACTTGCATCCGGCACACTTAATTGATCATAAAAGTACTTTGAATAATCGGAAAAAAAAAAGTAATTCCACAGAAGCCTTCCTTTTTTTTATGCTCTTTCAAATGCATATTTTTTTAAAAAATTTAATTTATTTCCCTGCATGTAATTTGTTGAGTCAGCAAAGTAAACAAGGAAAGAGGGGAAAGCAAAATTAAAAGTCCCGCCTTAGTGCGCAAGGATACATGGTAAAGACAGGTCGTCAAAAGATTTATGATCCTTTCCGGTGAAGTCGGCCGATGTCTAGGAATCTGAGAATTCCTCTTTTGAAGCTTTATTTACAGTTGCGTATTATCTGTTGAAAGTTTGTCTAGCTTACTATACAGATATCTATGTGGTATTTCACAGTGTTTAAAAAGTAAGCTTCATACACGATTTCTTAAAAAAAGAAGTAATCCTTCATTTTTTATGCTATTTTTACTGAGTATTTTAAAAAAATACACTGTCCAAATTACTTTATTATTAAAATGAACAATATATATTTTAGATACGTTTTGAATATATCAGTGGAGATATTGTAAATCTGTTGTGCAACATTCTTTGTTTGTACCTCCAGAATTGAAATTCACTTGTTTTGCTCCCAGTATTTAGTTATTTGTGCATTAGAACATTTGCTATTATAAAACTTGTGTTGCAGAAATTTATTACAATTATTAAATAATATGAATAACTTTCAAAGCAACAAGACAAGATTATATTCTTCAGCATACCGAAGAAAGAATAAAGGACAGAAATTCTCCGAATGGAAAGAAAAGTAAGTAACTCTTTTCTAAAATTTTATTCTGTTTTCTTAGAAATTTTATTATGGCCGTGGTATTCTAGTGGTCGTGGTCGTGGACCTACGGTTGGCGGCTATCGTCGAGACGTAGATTCGAGCCTTGCTGCCACAAAGACCCGCCGTGCCTCGTAATTTTGAACCTCGGTCAAAATTACGAGGTCCGTCGCCAATAGCCCTCGTGTTGCTTCTATGTGACGTTGATAAAAACTTTACCAAAACCAAACCCCCAGTGCAGCCGGAGCAGATGCATGTTAAATCTGTCGAGGCTGGAAGTCCTTCCAGGGCGTGGTGTGGAAGTTAGGAGAAAGAGGTGCCAGCTCAGGTGTTGTCCTCGTCACTTGACCGTAGCTCAAAATTACGAGGTTCGTGCCAATAGCCCTCGTGCTGCTTCAAGTGTGACGTCAATAAAACCAAACCAAACTAGAAATTTTATTAAGATGAGGGAATTTCGTTTGCCTCTGATATCATGTTATTCCTTCACTTTCACGAGGCAAGTAGACCACAGTTTCCGAGAGGTCATAATTGTAAGCTCAAGGCCAACGTGATTCCGTTTTGCCGTGGGTTCGAGTCCTGATTTCTCTATGGATACATAGTAGAAAGGAGCTGATATATGTTAAATGTGTCGAGATCCCGAGTCCTCCCCATGGTGTAGTGTGGAAGTTTTGAGAAGGAGGTGCCAGGTTGGGGTGTCACTCTCGTCATTTGACTTAAGTTCAAAATTCCCAAGTTTGTCACCGATTGCACTCGTTTCACTTCTTAGTGCAATGTTAATAAACAAACAATTAAAAAGCAAACGATTTATTAAACTTAACTTTTGTTTCCTACACTCATATTTTGGCATAATTTTAGAAAAAAAAAATGCTTTATTTCTTCCTGGAAAGCAATACTAATATTTAGTCTTACCTTTGTACTTACATTTCATATAGTTTATTCTAGATTTCAACATTTAATACAAGATGAGTTTCTTCTTTTTTTTTTCAGGCGAAATTCTAAAAGAAAGTGCTATGAAGAATGCACACCTGTAAGTACGACCTTCTATTCAAAAACATGCACCCCTAGTACTTCAAACACTGAGACAGTAATAGAACACTCACTGAGCGGAAGAAGAATTGTGAATATTTCGCATTTCATAAATTGTATTCAAAATTTGAATAACCACGGTCCTCTTCAATGTTCATTTTCAAACATGAAAATAATGTCTGAAGTTAGGAAAGATTTAAACTCAGGAATAAAAATGAAATGTGAAATGTGCCACTTTCAAGAAACATTATGGGCTGAAGACCCGGAATGTAAAAAAATGCCCGTAAATACTGCTGCTGTTTCAGGTATAATGAAAATTGGTGGGGGGTTTGCCAATTTAGAAGAATTTCAGTCTACGTTAGATATCCCTCCTCTTAGCTCAAATACGTACCAGAAAGAACACGATAACATTGCTACAGCTTGGGAGAAAGTTGCTGAAAATGAAATGTACTGTGCAGCAATGGAAGAAAAACATTTAGCAGTTCAGGCTGGAGAAGTTGGAGGAGATGGAATTCCTATGCTGACAGTCGTTGTGGATGGTTGCTGGGCCAAGAGATCATATAGAACCAACTACTCATCTCTATCCGGAGCGGTAAGTTTTGTTTAATATATTTCGTATATTTCTATTGATTAAACCTCTTTTTTTGTAAATTGTAGAAATTGAAAAGTTTTTGACGCTATGTTGCATATGTAATCAAATAGACACAACTGAATTAAATTCATGTTTAAAAATATTTTTATGAATTGTTTTTGTATTTGCTAACTGTACTAATTTATTATTAACTTATATAATGTCCAAAATAAATTTGATAGTTATTAAATGTTTCTTTTATAATTTCAGGCTGCAATAGTGGGATTTCGGACAAAGAAAGTTTTATACATGGCTGTACGAAACCGATATTGCATGGTCTGCTCCAGAGCTGCAGCTGTTAACAAATTACCTGGCAAACATTGCTGCAGTAAAAATTGGCATGGCAGCTCTTCGAGTATGGAGGCAAACATAATTCAAGAGGGATTCCAAAACAGTGTGGCTATGTATGGAGTAAAATATGCAAAAGTTATTGGAGATGGAGATAGCAACGTTTACAAAACAATATTAGATTCCAGGCCCTACGATGAACTTCAGGTGGAAAAATTAGAGTGCCAAAATCACTTGTTTAGGAATTTTTGCCTGAAGTTAAAAGATATAGTTAGGGACAGCAAAGCTGGACCAATAACTTTGAGAAAGTGCTTAGGAAAAAACATTTTACGGTTGCGAAAATCTGTAATTTCAGCAACTGCGCAACTAACAAAAAATGAAGTAAACTTTGATTGCTGTTCCATACTCCAAAAACATATTTTAAATGCTCCATACCATGTGTTTGGAGATCACCAGAATTGTGTTGATTCTGTTTGCAGCATTCAGAGAAAAAATGATACAAACTGGATTCCAGACTTATTACAATCTGGGTTATTGTATAGAATAATGAATGTCGTAAACAATTTGGCTGATAACAGCAAAAGCTTGTTGTTTTCAGCTAACAACAACTGCGTCGAGCAGTTTCACTCCATTGTGGCAAAATTTATAGGAGGAAAGAGAGTAAATTTTTGTTTACGACGAAGCTATCTCGCCCGATGCAGTGGAGCTGTAATTTCACATAATTCCGGGTCCTTTATGTCTCGCGTACATAAAAGTATGTACAATACGAGCCCTGGAAATTTTGTGAAATCGACTGAAAGAAGAAGAGAAAATGATTTAATAAGGAGAAAAAGGAAGATGTCACGGCCTCGTTGCAGAAAAAGTCTTTTTTTAGAGAAAGGTCGTAATAAAAATTACGGTGTTAGAGCTGAAAAGCCAGATTTATCGGAGGATATTTTTTCTCAAAAAAAAGAAAGGCTTCTTTCCACTCTGCAACTATCAATTGAAGAAAGAAAATCCATTGAAAGAAAGACTGTAGAACAAAGAAAGAGTCCTCTATGGAGAGAGGAACGTCGAAAACGACTTACAGCTTCGGATTTCGGTGCAATTTGCAAAAAACTTCCCCGCACAAGTTGTGAAGGAATAATTAAGAAAAAGCTTTATTCCCACTTCCGGTCATCAGCAATGGAATACGGAATAAATCATGAAGGGGAGGCTGTGAAGGCTTTAGAAAATTCAATGGGTTTGATAGTTCGCCCTTGCGGACTGTTCATACATCCAAAACTAAAGTACTTAGCAGCCACTCCAGATGGTTTAGTTGATGATGATGGAATTGTTGAGGTAAAATGCCCGGCCTCATGCCAAAACATAACTCCCGAAGAAGCAATAACCACAAAAAAATTTCTCTTCTGGAAACTCGATAGGTTGGGAAATATGATTATAAATAAAAATCCCCAATATTTCTATCAAATTCAGGGGCAACTGCAAATTGCAGGAAAAAAATATTGCCTTTTTGTAATGTGGACAAATAAAGGTCATAAAATAGAAAAAATATTTAAAGAAAATGATTTTTGGGATAATATGACAAAAAAATTGGAATTCTTTTATTTCAATTGTCTATTACCCGAACTTATTGATCCACGATACCCCAGGTCGATGCCCATGCGTAACCCAGCTTCGATTCTGGAAGCACAGGAAAAGAGAAAAAGAAAAAATTATGGAAATGAAAATTTTTAGTCATTTTGTATCCCTGAAATTATATTAGTAATACTGTTAAAGCTTTTCTTCAAATTCAATTAATCTGTGATATTATATTGTAAGTAGAAAGCCTGAACGAGGATTTTGAAGGAATTATTATTATTATTATTATCATTTACATGTGTTGGAATTTTATAATCATATCGCTATGGGAAAATATTAATTCAATGTGTTTGTTTTGCATGTGTATAATTATTATTATTGTGTATCACTGTTTATATTATATTTAAACCCCAAAAGTAACTATTTTATTTCAATTGACACAACTGCATATACTTATTCAAGAGATTACCCACAAAACATTTTAACTATATTTAAGTAGAAAGATTGCGTTACCATTTATTACTATTTTTTCAAAACGCCTTTGTAATAATCAGATTAAAATATATCGAATTTTTATGATTAAATGAAGAATATAGGGGAAAAAATTATTCTGGTTCTCAGATATGTGAACAATTTTACATGAATAATACATTTTGCAAGAACTGAAACATTATCTTACTGCATTGAAACAGCGTATGGAGTAGCCGAATGGTTATGCTCGCTATTTTGTGGCTAGTGATGTTTGAGTCGAGCCGAGTGTTCGAGTCCTATTTTCCTAGAACTGCCAACATGTTTTAAATTTAAAAACAATAAATAGCTCTCATGTTTCTTCCAATTACGATGCTAATAAATAGTCAATCCTTACAAATTTTGTTTTCAGAATTCGACCTCGAATTAGCTTCCCCCATTTCTTTAGTCTAATAACTAATGCAGAATGAAAATTATTAAATAGATAGTATATGAATAAAGCTGTACTAATAAATATTATTCACTCAATGGGCTATAGTTTTCCATACCCTATAAATGTCGTACCTTACCACTTTTCAAAAATCAACTTGTTTTTGCGTATGTATTTTATGTCTGCTTACGACAGTAACGAACTTAATTTTCAAAAATACGTCATAATAAATTTCTCCTGAATTTTTTATTGGATTGAAATAAAATATATGCAATACAT
>BMAW01048208.1:23826-93467 GCA_019974015.1 Nephila pilipes
TTTTTTTTAGTTTTTATTAATTTCGCTCTAAAAGCAACACGACAGCTATGAAATTTAAAATAAATATATATTACAATCTGTGTCTTTTAGTTACAAAAATCAAACTCTTAATAAAAGCAAATGCCTTGATATAAATTTTCTTTCCTATTGGGGCAATTAGAATTGGATACAATATTAGCAACAAAATTCAAATAATTATTTCAGTTAATACAACCACATACTGACAATGCAGCAACATCACTGAGCAATTTATTTTGACCAGATTTCAGCTTTTTAGCCACCTAAGGGGCTATTGTTTTAGTTGGGTCAATTTTGGCGAACCAGATCACTTTTCGCGTACGAAATCACTTTCCAATTTTTAATCGTTCGCTTCAATTTTAATTACATATAGCTTAAATATATTCAATTTAATAATTAGTCATTTCCTTTAATTTTAATTACATATAGTTGATATAATATTCAATTTAATAATTTATCGTTTGCTTTGATTTTAATTACACTTAGCTAAAATAAAATCAATTTAATAATTTACTGGTTCCTTTAATTTTAATATCAGAAAAGTTTACTACAGTCAATTTCTCGATATTTTATCGTTTACTTTAATTCTAATATTTAATTGAGTAATTTAATAATAATTACAAAAAAAAGCGCACTTTGGGTGGCAAAATCTGTTCCTTGCAAAATTTTGTATATAGAACATTTTATTATATTAAAATTTATTTTCAAATAATTAATCAGTAAACACAAAATTTGGAATATCGCTAACATTGTCGATCTTTTATAAATCAAGTGATACGATTTTGAAAAAAATGAAATAGTAGAAACAGATTTTTTGAAATTAGAAGGCATGAAAAAAGGAGTAAAAAAAAGTTGTCGAAAGGGAAGAATGACTATTTTTGAAGCAATGAAAAAACCAGTTTCTTCCTAGTTTGGGATAGCTTTCAAACACTTGAACAACACAGAAGGGCAATTTAGCCTCAGGAGGGACCGATTCCTACCACAAAAGCTTGCAAGATACTGCGTAAAAGAACGATGGAGATCAAATTACCCCCTTTTTCTCTGGTTTTGAATGGAGGGGGAGATAGAAGGGGAAGGATCGAGGTGGGGAAACAGCTCTACTTCTTTCAGTTCTGTCTAGAGGAAATATTTATTACCCTGTGACGTCATTTTCAAACTTCATGATAGCTGTCAAAACATAAATATAAGAAAATGGAAAATATTAGAGCAAAATTGAAAAAATTAAAAGCATCTAAGAAGTTCCTAATTTGAATTCAAGCGAAATAAGGAAAATTAAGAAAAATAAAGCTTGTAATTTCTCTTTTATAAGAGAACTATTTACTTCTGCTCCATATGACCAGAATTGTATGAGTACTTTGTCCGCACTAAGTAACGCCCCTTCCCCCCTCCCAGTAGAGGGAGCTTTCGTCGATTCTTAGTTTCGGAATCGCTCGAAGGGAGCCTTAAGTTTGAGATATTATTCTCATAGAAAATTCATTGGCATGTAGTAAAAATTATTGAAGTATTCCCAGGAAAAGATCAGAACATTCGTGTTATGCGTTAAAAGACTTCGAGGGCCAAAATTATGTAGCCATTATTCCTTGGAAATAAGTTCCTGTTCTATAAACTTGTATATGAGCTCAAGAGAAACTTCAAGTATAAAGGACCGTCACTGAGAAATAAGAAAAAATGCAATCAGCACACAACCATTAGTAAAGGTAATGGTGTATTAACATTACACTGAGAAGCAACACTAGGGCTATAGTCGACGTACCTCATAATTTTGAACCTTAGTCAGCTGACGAGGACACACTTTAGGTAATATCTCCTGTGCTGTAATAATTGAATAACCCTTAAATAATTATCAATCTGCATAACACAGTAGTTGTATGACGTGAGAGTAATTTCATATCTATATATGTACTATAACGGAATAGTAAATGTTACATAAATTGGTTCTGTATTTGTACCCAAGTTTGGTATCACAGAGCTCGTCCACAGTTCATGGCAGCTACTATCTGTGAATAGGCTATTTTTCATGAAAAGCCCTTTGTGATGTGTGTTCATAAAATAAACATGTGATAAGAATTTAAAAAAAACTGGAAATATTTAAATAAAATTTTAACTTTTAATATAATTAAATGCTAAATATAGTAATAGTAGCTTTTAAACACTATAATAATAAATTCCAATACACCAGAGTTGTATTGAAAATTATTATTATAGCATTAGCAGTGTCAGCAGCAAACTTATTTGAGATAAACCTTTTGATGTCAACATTTTAAAATCAAACAAAGGTAATCAAAATAATCATATGTTTCACATAAAAATAGAAACAATAATAGAAACAACTGAAAAAATTGATATTACTATTACCTTGTTAAAGATAATTATATGTATCTACCATATACTACAAATTCATAATTAATTTTTAAATATTATCTATGTCAGCACACACAACTTTTAACTATGTTAAGTACTTGTGAACAATCTTAAGTACTAAAAACAGTCAGATGGAACCATTTGCAAGTATTATCAGTACATGTATACAAAAATTGCAATGAACTATTATTTTTTGGTGAAGGAGAATAGTAAGATGGTTTGAAAGAATTGATGATAAATTATGCTACAAAACTCACCAGGCAATTTGAAAAATTCAGCAATGAAAATACTGAAGTGTATAGAAGTTTTGGCTATTAAATAGTGTGACTGACACTGCTATAAAAGAATGCATGCACCAAATTTCAGCTGTTTAGCGTGAAGCCTTCTCTTTCCAAAACAATGCCTCTTGCTTCTGTAAACATATCTGTATACCAATAGCCTTCATTTACATTAGTTATTTTTATTTAGCCAGAAAAATGATAAGTGATCAATGAATTGTGATAGTTCAAATGAAACTTGGAAAGACTGCTACTAAATACTAAAACTTACAATTTATCGAAAGAAGTGTATAGCAATGAATGTTTATCACTTGCAAGTGTTTTTGAGTGGTTTAAGCAGTTTCTAGAAGACCGAGAAGATGTTAAAGATGATTCCCACTCAGGTCACCCTTCCATATCAAAAATAGATAACATCAAAAAAAATCAGTCATCTGGTTCAATCTGACCGTCAGTTGAGTATTTCTGCGATTGCTGAGCCTTTGGGAATTGACAAAGAATCCATAAGGCAAATTTTTCCACCAAGACAATGCACTGGCTCATTTAGAATTGTCTGGCAAGAGGTTTCTAGCCAAGTATTACAGCCTACTGTTAGACCATTCACATTATTTGTCGGATCTTGCACCATGCAACTTCTATCTGTTACCTAAGGTGAAATCTGCATTAAAAGGATCAAGATTTGAGTCAATTGAAGCTGTGAAAGAGAAAGCAGCACACGTTCTGAAGGAGTTGACTGAAGAATTCCATCGTTTCGAACAATGGAAGATACACATGGAGTGTTGTAGAGCCAGAGGGGTGTATATTGAAGGTGATAAGAAAATTGTATGACATCAAAATAAAATAAAGCATCAATCTCGTAATTTAATAGCCACACCTTGTATATAAACAAAAATATGAAAAAGAATACTTATTACTTTTATGGAAAATAAAAAACAATTTTATATTACTCCATTTAAATTACAAGGAAAGTTGCAGGGTTAAAAAAAATATATGAAAGAGATCAGCAATTACATTATTAAGTGATAAACTCTATCCAAAAGAATTTTTATTTCCTTATATTACAGATTTACAATTTCCAGAAAATGAGACAATTTACATATTAATTACAAATATATTATACAAGATTTTACTACATGCAATTTCTGGAAAAAAAAAATTAAAGTTTAAACAATTAAACAGAGTGGAATTAAATGTTTATAAAAAGGTCAACATATCACAATATGCAGCCTATCTATCATTCACAGAACCATTTCATAACAAAGAATCATTTCATAAGAAATAAATTCACATTGATATCTTTCTTAATTTACAGTCAATGTAGTTCTGTAAAACTATGAAGATGACCATATAAACATGAGAATTATGAATATAAACATTAACATAGCACTTCTTGATTTTAAACAAAATCTAAGATGATGGTGTGGCTTCTTCCATAATTGCACTTGCCTGCTTAAGCTCTGTGAAGGGAGAAAAAAATTAAAACAATTCATTTCAAGAGGAAAAATTCACACTAACTTGAAAGACAAAACAATAGAAAAAACAGCGATAAAAATTTATAAGAAATTTGGCAGTAAATTATCTACATATGTATTTGTGTGTTACATCTATAACTTAACATTCACATTTTTATAACCGACTCAAGCAAAAAAGGCCACTTTTTTCAGCAAAATTAAGAGGTTCACAAATAAACCTTAGGAACATTATATATAAATCAAAGAATATTTCCTCTCCATAAAAAAAATAAGATTGGTAATCAATGATTACAAGTCATTGACAACTGTTTTTGCAGGCTAAATAATAAGACACAAGAATATTCAACACAAAATTTTCCTACACATCAATTTATATCTTTGAATTTTAAAGGATCAACAGAATATCTAAAAACCCAACAAAACTCTTTCAACCTTTAAAAATATGTATGAAATAGTTGAATCAAACTGACTGTGAGTTTAGTTTAGTTTTTTATTAACGTCGCACTAGAAGCAACACGAGGGCTATTGGCGACAAACTGACTGTGAGAGTAAACCACTCATAATTTCACTATAATATATTCAAAATAGTTTAAAATAAAAACTTATCCAGCAAAAATCTTCCAATTTCATTTTAATATATATATATATATATACCAGAAAAAAACTTTAGTATAAAAATTTTATTCTCATATCTATTAGTCTCTTGCCATTCACACACACGTTTCAGAACTAAAAACTTAAGTAACAACTTGTCACACAGAAATCAAAAAAGAAAGTTTGCACATTTCTTGGAATTTGTTGTGATCTGGGAATTTCTTGTTCAAAGCTTTATTTACAGTCATGTAACAACTGCAGAAAGTTTGTCTGGCTTGCTATATAGATATCTATGTAGTATTTCACAATGTTTAAAAAGTACTTCATACGCAATTTTATAAAAAAAAAAAAAGTAATGGCCATTTTTACGCTATTCTTACTGAGTATTTAAAAAATACATTAAAGAAATTATTTTATTAATTACTAAAATGAGCACATGACCAAGGTAGCCAAGTGGTCATGGATGCAAGCTCCTGACCAGCATTGTTCCATTGTGTCATGAGTTCCAGGCCTAATTCCCCTAAAGACCCACACAAATAACTACATGTTATGATGAGGTTAATGTATGTAAAATATATTCATCTATTTACACCTGATTAAAGTTCAAAATTAAAAGGTTTGTAACTGATAGCTCTCGTTTTAACTTTCACTTTCCCTTATGCCTAAACATATAATACAAATGATTTTAAGCTTTTCTTGGCATTCAAATAATCTATATAAAATTATTCTGCAAAAGACAGAGTAAGAAGAAAGCAAAAATAAGAATTTTTAAGGAGTTATAAATTTTTTAAGAGCACTTTTTCATTATCAATTGCATTTGTTGGTATTTTATAATCATATAGGTATTGGAATACATTATTTAAATACGTTTGTTTTGAATAAGTAATAATGTTAGTATTGTACCAATCTGTTTATATTATACTTAAAACCCAAAAATAACTTTTATTTCCACAATATATATTAACTATATTTATGTAAAAAGATTTTTCAAAATAGGCACTTACACATATTTTTAGATATATTGCCATTTTTATATATTAGTAAATGCATGTTGTACAACTTATTAAGAGAGAGAGAGGAGAAATTTGATTATAACTGAAAGAAAATTGGTCAGATTTTTATGATGAAGTAGAATGCACATTTATATGTTATTTACATGACCGGTTATTTAAAAAAAAAAAAAAAAAAAAAAAAGATGATCCACAATGATAGGAAAATGAGGTTTCACCAAAACATATATTCAAATTTAGATTAGTATGGTAGAAGTGCTGTTATGTTACCTTCCCTGTCTCTTCTTTAAAAATCGATTTTTTCAGTCTCGATGCTAAAACATATATAAATAAGTTTGATTCTTTAGAATTAATCCTAGCAACAAACAAAGCTATTGTTTTTATAGATTGAAAAGAGTGATTGTAATGATTTACATGTTAATTTCAAATCTGAAATGTTATTCATTTCTTGTCATTAATAATTGAGTGTCTATAGGTGTAAATTTTTTCCCCAGTAAACTTATTCATTTAACAGAATCAGGAGAGAATATTCCAACAAATTTTTGTTACATTGAAATCGTATGGGCAAATATTCTTATTGAGAAATTTTATTAAATGTATTTATAATTCAAAGTAGCTTTCATTACTTTTTGAATTTAGATGTAAATTAAGATTACATGAATTTAGTTTTCTCATAAAGTTCTTAAAATTAGTTACCATATTTTTAATTGTTTTATAATATCCTACCATCAATGATGTAGGTACAACAAGTAAGTGATAGTTCAACTTGAACACCTGTAACAAAATACAACATCATTGCCTTAAATTTTTGTAGGCATTTGTTATAGATAATGGCTTAACAAAGAACAAAAATTGAGTTCAATTAAAGTATTAAAACTTTTATTTTCAAAAGCAGAGTAATCCAAATAAAATAATCTTGAAAAAAAAGTAAATGTAAAGTATAAATATATATTACTTTTCTTTTAATTAGAATTTGACACAAAACTTTCAACAAAACGTAAAAATTATTTCATTTAATGTAACGAGATACTGATATACATCACAGCAATTTGTTCAAAACAAGTTTCACTTTTTTATTTCAATTAATATTTTTATATAATTAATCAAAGTAATCAATCAGATTATTTCTCTTTTATAACAGAACTATTTACTTCTGCTCGGTACCTCTCCATTCCCCTTCTCAGTAGAAGGAGTTTTCATCATTTCTTAGTTTTGAAATGTCTAGGCAGGCCTCTTAATTATCTAAGCTATATGCTTAGGATAATTGTTCAGTTAAAAAATGAAATAACCTTACCAGTTTTTGGACCCTTACAGCATCTTCTAACAAAGAATGATCATTTCCTTCAAAAATAGCAGATTTGCTTCAATTTAACCAAATTACTTCATTCCAGAATCCAAGACACTTATTTCAATGACTTTTAACAAATTCAGATTTCTTTTTTGACTAAGCTTCAAAATGTATGGTTTTGCTCTGACTATTTTCTCTAATGATAACTGGTTTTCCTAAGCATATTTCACAAAGTTTCTGGGCAAAAACTACAGCATTCAGTTCCGCTGCAATAGAAGTAGCAGAAAGTTTAGTATTTACATTGATTTTTCTAATTATTTTTCTGTTCCTCACAAGATAATTTATATTGTCCCAATTTTGGCCTTGCACGTTAAATATTAGATTGAGGTTTATCAACAATTTTAACAGATTATTTATTCAGAACAAATTACTGTGATGTTTAATGTGTATTATGAAGAGATTTGCAAGTGTTTCATAAATAGAGAGATTTCCTTACTTTTTTCCATAACAGGACAAGTGAAAAAGTGTTGAACCCCTTAGCTATTTAATACTGAATGAAAGTATTGCTTCATGATAAGCTCAGCTATGACTCATTAGATTGGAAATCAGAATGATAATATTCAAATTTTCCACATCATTATTTGCATTGAATGGAGACTTTAAAAAGCAATTTTAAACTTCATTTAAAAAAAAAATATTCTTTATTAAATTACATTATAATGTATTCAACTATTTTGCAGCACTGTTCTGTATATTAATTGTAACTTCATTAGTACATTTAAATACCATACTTTTCTAGGGGGGAAATTGGGTCTTTTTTTGTTTATTTCCCCCAGTAGATTTGTACATTACTCAGCTACTATATACAGACCTATTTAAGTGACTGCATATTCAATAAATACATTTTCAAAGCTAAAACGGGTGAAAAATCTAAAATCTGTACAAATTGACAAAAATTTAATATATGAAACACTCAAATGAATTAAGAAGTTAACAAGGACAAAGAAGTTAACAAAACAAGGACCTTAACAACATTAATGTAAAAATTGCACAATAATGAATAAATAAACATGCATTCAATTTTAAGTATTGATAAAATCTACGAAAGAATTTGAGACTCACCATGTAGAAGGAGTTGAAATTTACTCACAGACATGTTAATGGAATGCACATTTGTATCTCCATTTTCAGCCACTTGTAAACTAAGCTTAACAGAAGGGTTGTTCACATCCATTAAACAACTTGATGACAAAATATGATCCACTTGCCAATTAACATTTCTGATTTGGGTTACTAAAAAAGAATATACAACAAATTTTATTAAAAAAATTAAAATAAAAACTGATAATTAGTCTCAGTAATTAAATAAACTAATTCAAGCACAAAAATACTTGCAGGCTCACTAAAATGCTTGCTATTAGCAAGAAAATAAGAAACTCCATATTTTACAAACATTTTAAATAAAGTACAAAACATTATTTTACTACTTTGCATTTCATTTTTAAGTCTCTTGCACAGAAATACATAAATAAACCACTCTAAATATAAAAATAACTACTTACACTTGAAAGAATCCTCAATCAACTTGGCATTCAAAAGCAAAAATTTGTCGGAGAAAATTTTGCACAAAGCAGCACTGGATTCTACAACGGTAAAGTTTTTAAATATAACATTTATTTCATTCAAATGGATTAATTTTAAAATTATAAAATAATCTAAACAATCTCAATTGAATATATCCCTCTTATCTTAGAGAACTCTATTACAGAATATCATCCTTATTATAATGAAAAATAAAAAATCATAAAAGTAACATATACAAAAAATGCTTCTAAATAAAATCTTGGAAAAGAGCTAAGTAAAAGAAATACTTAAATATCAAAATTTATTGTTTTCATTTATATAAAATGCCTGATATCTTAAGGTACTTTTTTTCCCCCATTACCATAGGATTGAATAAATCAACTTTGACTATGTATTTACTGAAATAAAAATTTCAAACATTTCAGGAAATATCTTTATGATTATATAATTCAAAGAGAATAAGCTTTAAAATACAATTGCTCCTGCAAAAACATGTATATGATGACAACTTATTTTATTTTATAATCAATAAAAAACTAAAAAGACTCAATAAAGCAGAATTTGGTGGTAAATTCTGGTTTCTTTATCAAAAAAAAAAATAAATAACTATCACAAAAAGCTTTTTTACAACCTTTTGGCAAACCAAGCTGCTGAAGCTCATTTGAGAATGATTCTTCATCAATAGCATGCTTTGCTGCACTAGTCAATATGAAGGACAAAGCAGCTACAGTAGCTTTGACATCAGATACATCTGTAAACAATGCATTTTTTTTTATATTTGCTTGAATGATTCCATAGTTTCAATTGTTAAAACATATTATATTTTAGCTAACTGCTTCATTCTTCACAAACATTTTAAAATATTTTTTTAAGTACAAACTGAATTATTATTTTAAACTACATAAAATCTACAATTCACAACTTAATAAAAGCCTAAAAATGGTCAATATATTATTAATTGAATTCATTTTTATTTCAATAAAAATTATGATTCTCACAAAATTCATTTTTATCAAAATAAAAAAGTTAAATCATTTTTGTCTAGATTGAAATTTCATTTCAACAGAATTACATCATGGTCTTATCTACTAATAAATAAATTAATAAAATCTATTAATTCTTTATTATCTCTAGAATTTAAAATGGCTTTCCTAATTAATAAAGGAGTTAATACTTAGCAGATTACCCTAAAAGGATATTTAGCTTACCATATTTTGCATCAGAAGTCAATTTAGTTACTTTGTCGAACTGGAAAATGAAAAATATAAAAATGAGAAAATTAGAAATATATTTAAAAAAGAACAGGAAAAGAAAAAAAAAAGATTTTATAAAATGAAAGAATTCTACTCTAATAACTAACCAGAAATATCTACTTTTACAAAGTTTGTTACATTAATGGTACTACATGTATGAAAAAAAGATTGCTTTGATCATTATAATAAAAAATTTTAAATTATACTATTCTATACTAACTTCGTACTTCAAATATATAAAAGTGAGCATATATTTATAACAAACATTTTAGTAAAAAAACAAATCTTTGATATTCTAGTAAGTAAACTAATAAATCCCAAAACCACTATCGCATAGTCCGGTGTATAACACACACCAATAACTTTAAACAACATTTTTTATTTTATTTTAAGTATATTCTCTGTAAAATGTGCAAACTTTTCTTTAAAAAGACACTTGAAATGTATGTGAGCGATTCTCTTATCCTTCGAAATCATTCATTCGAAGTATTTTCCCAGGCTTTTGAACAATGGTATGAATTGACAAGAGGTAAGAGGAACAATATGTGGAGGGGGAGATGCTTGAGGAAGTAAATAATTCCACACAGAGTGGGATATATTCAATAAAAATAAGCACAAAAATGTTATTTCAGATTTTTGAGAAAAGAGAGACACAATTTGGGTAAATTCCATTGAATTCCCAGAATTAAGAGTCAGGTGTTTTCAATTTCACCAGGCATTTGAAATCTTGATTCTGAAGTAAACACAGAATGCTTCAGTAAATACATTTACTTTAGTTAAAATACAATTGATCTAGAAATCCTTTTAGTAGCAAATATGTGTGGTTTCACATCACAGTGCTGGTTTCATAAAGCAAAGTCATTCAATTTGCGAAAGAAAAACAAAAATCGTACAGCAGCAAAGATGTTTGCTGTTGGTGAAAGCTCCATACACGAATGGAAAAAAGATAAAATCATAATTATTAATATGCTGAATACAATTAATATAATTTGAAAGGAACAATAATGTGTTTCTCATAAAAACAAGTAACAAAAAATCTTGCTTCCCCATAGTGCTTTGCTGCTTTGGGGACAGTACAAAACTAAAACTCTTGGTTATTTTTAAAAAAAAAAAGACAATGCCCCAATGTAATTTGCCAAATTGTATTCTCATTCATATTCACAGATAAGGATGGATGGATGAAAAAAGTTTAAAATTGTAGATAAGAAATGTCTAGCAAAAGCGTCCCAAAAAGTCTTTTAGTTTGAAACATATGAAGATCCCATCTAAAGGGAAAATATGAAAAAATTGACATTGCAGTTATTCCAGATGGTTTAATGCCATTAAATGAACCTTTAGATGTGTATATCAATAAACTAATCAAACAGAAATTCAAATGACAGGGACCATGTTGTGATGTGATTATGAAGTTTATTGGTGCAAGAGCCAGATATGGCTAGGCCTTGCCAAATAAACAGGACCATGTGGATGTTACTAGTATAAGGTGAAAAAACATTTATAAAAGGAAGCCTAATGTGTCATACCAGTCTAGAGTTGAATGAAATGATAATAGCATGGGATGAAACTAAATCAGGTATGATTTAAAATTCATTTAAAAAAAGTAGTATATCTCGTAATCTAGATGGAAGGGAAAATTATTTAAGGATCAGAGTAATAGTGGTGAAGATTAAAAAGAATTCGATGATGTACTGGAAAATATAAAGGAAGATGAATATGGTGAACTTCTCATGTTAACCAATAATAAGTCATATATAAGGTATGTCATTTCTTTTATATATACAGCATATAGATGCAGATAGAAATTTAATTTTTTATGCTCATCTTTTTCTTATTTTTAAATCTCATTTTCATATCCCTCATATAACGCATACCCATATTTCTATCTTATTTTTTTAATTAAAAGTGCAAGTGATATGCCGAAATTTACAGTAAATAAATCCTAGCTTTGCATTTCCTCTAGAAATATACTAGCCAATAAATAAAAATAAATCTTCATATAAGAAGTCACCAAGAATCTTCACACACTGAAACAGTTTAAATTCTAAGGTGAACAAACGACAATTCATTAAGTAGAATTAAATGTACATATAAAACAGAATCAGATAAAGTTGAAAAATTCTATTGGTGTGATTCATATATTTCAAAATTTGATAAAAGACTTCTTGGGACAACGATTGTTTAACTCTTTGCCAATTAATGGCTGCACAAGACAAGTCAGTTTCATAAATAAGTAGAAATGAAATGGAGAATAGAACATTATATGTTGAAAAATAATTGCCAATTCTTAAGATGAACTTCATAATTCTACATTTTAGGCATTTGTAAATTACTATTTTGCATATGTTAACTGTATTTATTTTTTTTATATTTCTAAATAATACTTTATTGTTAACTTTTAAAATTGTAATTGTTTGAATAATCAAAATTATACTTGTAAATCTGAAAATAATTTCTTTGTAAAAATTTTTGCTTTACCAGATTGGCAAAAGTCCGAATGTTGACAGTAGCATGCTTGCAATGTTTTTTACTTTAGTGGTAATTAAGCTTAAAGAATTAGTGTTCTGTTAATTTTTATGCAATTTTCTGTACTGAAACGATACAAGGTCAAATGTTCCTTACAGACTTATTTAAAAGTAAACAAACTTAAAAATTAAAAAGACCAGTAAATCAAGACTATCAAGCATTCCATAAAAACCTATTTACTGTTTAATTTAAGTCTCTTCTACTTAATATTATTTAGAAAGCCTGTAAATAAATACATAAAAAAAACATTCCATCAGTGTTGAACTACAAGTATTAACCCTTTGTGCTTCGTTGTCGCCAATAATGCGACATTTGTTTTGCATACTTGAGCACTTTTGTATAAACTAATGCCTGTGTTTATCACTGCAACTTCTTCATTTTTGGAATTAAATTCAAAAATCTGAAACTAGTTAATTTTGTGATAGGTGCTCCAGGAACCTAACATATGGGTGAGGAAAATCACTATAGCAAATATCACACTATGACTAATTACAAAACATAACTTTATCATTTTAAGGAAGATTTATAAACTTGAACTTGCTTCATTTTAACTTAATAAGGAATAAATATTTTGTTTTATTGCAGCAATCACATTTTTTTTAATATTATATTCTTACACTAGTAACTAATATAATGCTCGAGTTGTTGTTGTAACAGGTCAATTGAAAAGTCCCTGGCCTGACACATAGATGGTGCTACTAGAATTAAATCCATATGTTTTTTTAGTTAGCCCTAACCCTCAAAAGATGCGTGTATAAATTTGACAGCTGTCGGATCATCAGTTAATGAACTATAGCATTTTGAGTGAAGCAACTTTTGTTATTGTGAAAAAAATGGATAAAAAGGAATTTCGCGTGTTGATAAAACATTGCTTTTGAAGGGAAAAAATACAGTTGAAGCAAAAACTTGGCTTGATGCCAAGTTTCTGGATACTGCCTCAGAAAAATCAACCATCAAGGATTGGTATGCTAAGTTTAGACGTGGTGAAATGAGCACCGAAGACGGTGGACGCCCAAAAGAGGTTGTTACCGACAAAAACATTAAAAAAAACCACAAAATGATTTTGAATGACCGTCAATTGAAATTGAATGAAATAGCAGACACTCTAAAGATATCAACTGAACGTGTACATCATATCATTCACGAATATTTGGGTATGAGAAAGCTCTGTGCAAAGTGGGTGCCACCAAAAGCTCACTTTTGACCAAAAACAACGACGAGTTGATGATTCGGAGCAGTGTTTGAAGATGATCAAGCGTAATAAACCCGAGTTTTTACGTCAATATGTGACAATGGATGAAACATGGCTCCATCATTTCACTCCGAAGTCCAATCGACAGTCATCCGAGTGGACTGCACACGATGAACCTGCTCCAAAGCGTGGGAAAACGCAACAGTCGACTGGAAAGGTTATGGCGTCTGTATTTTGGGATGCGCATGGAATAATTTTCATTGACTACCTTGAAAAAGGAAGGACCATCAACAGCGACTGTTACATAGAGTTATTGGGCCGTTTGAAGGACGAAATCGCCGAAAAACGGTCGCATTTGAAGAAAAAGAAAGTGCTGCTTCACCAAGACAATGCACCGTGTCACAAGTCAGTGAAAACGATGACAAAAATCCCTGAATAGAGCTTCGAATTGCTTCCTCATCCACCGTATTCTCTAGATCTGGCCCCCAGCGACTATTTCCTTTTCTCAGATCTCAAAAGAATGGTCGCTGGGAAGAAATTTTCGTCGAATGAAGAGGTGATCGCCGAAACTGAGGCCTATTTGGAAGCAAAGGACAAATTGTACTACAAAAATTGTATCGAAAAGTTGGAGGGTCGATATAATCAGGGTATCACCCTTGAAGGGAATTATGTTGAATAAAAAAAAACTAATTTTGCCAAAAAAATGTGTTTTACTATGGTAGGCCGGGGACTTTTCAATTGACCTGTTACTATACTAGCCACTAGGCTGGAGTGCAAAGAATTAATAACAAAATTGGTTTAAAAGGGCTAAAATCAGTTCAATCAATCCCCACAAAGCAGCCAAACTTCAGACTATATATAGGATTAAGACTATATATATATATGACTATAAATACGATTAAATGTTGCACTGTAGAAAAAGAAACTCTAAATTTAAATTAAATTAAACAAGCTCTAAGCTGCCATCTTGTAGGCTATAAAAAATACATCTAAAAATGTGTTACTATAGACATTCATCAAGATCTGAAACAATATAGCACAGTAATCAAAAGAAATCTTAAAACACTAACAATCAATTATTCTAAATAATAAGTATTCACTATTACTTGTTCATGTGATTGCGTCTTTGATATTTTAAAACATATTGTTGGGAAATCATTTTGATAAGATATGCAAAAATAGAAGGAAAGAAAAAGATCAATAAAAACTTTTTGTTTTAAAAAGCAAATTCAAAAACACTTAATAAATAAAATCCTGTGTTTACAATCAAAGAAACGTCTTTTAAACAAAAACAGTGTAAGGAAGAAATGCTGTACTCCCAATATAGTGTTACAATAAAAATTTTCACTTACATCAATAGGGGTAGAACCTAGAATGCCATTGATAACTTGTGTACACATTAGTTTCATTTTTATAGATGTCTGAAAAAAAAAAATTTAATTCAGTTAAAAAAAACATATATACTTTTCATACATTTATCATACAAGGAGTAGCTATTAAATAGTAAGACTGACACTGTAAAACATTTTACATCGATTTCATACATATTTACTTATTATCACCAACAATACACACCCTCCTTTATCCTACAATGTTAAATGCGAATCTTCCATTGTTTGCAACAGTGCTGGAAGTTTTCTGTCAGCTCCTTCAGGATGAGTGCTGCTTTTTCTTTCACAGCTACAATGGGCTCATATCTTGTTCATTTTAATGCAGATTTCACCTTAGGAAACAGGTTTGGTTTGGTTTTATTAACGTCGTACTAGAAGCATCACGAGGACCATTGGCAAAGGACCTTGTAAATTTGAACCTTGGGCCCCTCTTTTAATTTTCACACCACACCAATGGGAGGACTTCAGTCCCCAACAGATTTAATGTGCCTCAGCACCGGCTACACAGCAGGTCTTTAGTGGCATCAAGGCTCAAACCCGCGACTCAATAAAACCGCTGCCCGCAACCCTGACCACTAGGCTACAGTGGCCACACCTTAGGAAACAGATAGATAGTGAATAAGGCAGATGGTTTAACACTGAGATGTTGTTCTTGGCTAGAAACCTCTTGATAGACAATGTTGAAGGAAATGTCCTTCCACAACGCTGGTAGTTTTTTTCCTTATTCTTTCACAGAGTTCAACAATGTAGATTAATATTTTGACCTTCAGGAACCCAGTGAAGATACACAATCCCCTGAATATAAGAAAAAACAATCATTATTGCTTGGAACTTTTATTTGCTCATTCGAGCTTTTTCAGATCTCGGTGAAGACAGGCTCTTCCAGTGCATAGATTGGCACTTCGGTTCAGGATCATAAGTAAAACAATGATTCATCACACATTATTATCCTTTCCAATAAGTTTTGGTCATTTTCAATGGCATTCATAGTGTCAATACAAACCTTTTTTCAATCTTTTTGCTGTCAAACATTACTATTTTAGGCACCATTTTAACACACAAATTTTGCATGTTAAAATTGTTCTGTAAAATTTGCAGTACAGATTCTTTGTCAATTCCTACAGTCTCACCAATTGCATAAATATGTAATTCATAGTAAAATTGAACTAGATTATTGATTTATTTTTATATGGTCATCCAATTTTAATGTGGAAGTACGACTCTGGTATGAATTATCTTCAACGTCTTCTCTGCAATCTTGAAAAAGCTTAAACTATTCAAAAAAGCACATCTACATGATAGATATTCATTGCCAAGTTCCGATTGAAATTTAACTATTTGTTGCTCTATATTTACACTTATTTTTCCGTAGAAACAAAAAAATTAACTCTAATGCAAACAAAGGCTACAGCTATACCACTTTGTTTACAGAAGCGAGAGGCACTGCATTCAAAAGTGAAGGCTTCATGCTAAATAACTAGTGGTCACTGACATTTGGTGCATGCGTACTTCTTCTGTAGCAGCATCAGTCTTATTATTTAATAGTCACACCTTGTATATCTTTAAAAAGCATTAGATTTAAAAAAATTTAAGAAATGCTTAAATGACTAAAAATAAAATAAGGAATACATTAGAACATAAATTATTCGATCTTAAGCAAACTTTTTATGAAGTAAGAAGCATCATCATACAGAAACGTTTATCAACCTTCTGAGACCAGTACTTTTAAGAAGAGAAAATGTTCTTCAGGATAAGACTTTTGATTAAGTTGTCCCACCCCCTTTATATGTTAATGCTTGTAGGTCACCAGCTGAGCAAAAGAGAGGTTTAGAAAGTTCCTAATAACCCGATTCTTCCATTTTTAGGGAAAGTGCTTAAAGTCAAATTGTGATAATTATCTTTCTCCAAATTAAATACCAGAAATTTTCAGAAATGTGTTCTAAAAATGGGTGGGATCTCATTTCTTACAACTTTCTTGTCTCTTCCTTAGAATCATAGCTATAGGTGTGTGTGTTTTTTTTTACGGTAAATTAATCTGTAAAAATGCGGTTTGGACCACATTTTTGGCCCTGTTAAAAACTTTTAAAAAATAATAATTAAATTTACTTTTATGACCTTTGAAATAGCGTGAATTGTATTTACTGTGAAGATTGCAAAATGAACAAATTTTACTGACTTGGCCTGTGGATACGATACATGTTTTAAAAACTTCATAATCATCTGTGAGGACAACAATTCATTATTTTGCTACTAGAGTGCTGCACCTGTCAAGCTTTATTCAGAAAATCAGCTGAAGCCTGCTTGGCACAGTTTGGACGAAATTAATTTAATTCTATTTGAATAAATAATAAATGTTACACTTATTTTATTTAAATGTACCTAATTAATGTTAAATTTTAAAATGATTCTCATAATTTATATTTCAGTTTTTGTATTTGTACTGTTATATCTCTATTAATATATCTATGTTAACTGTAAACCCAACTGTAGTTTTGTTTAAAAAAGTTGTGTTCTAAAAAACCATTTTTTTTTTTTTTTTTCACTTGCTGTACTGACTTGCTAGATGATGCTTAATAAAGATCCAGTAAATGCAGAATGTCCGTGAAATTATTTAAAATTACACAACCTAATTTACGCTCAATTATTTCAACTGAGTGCTAGTCCAAAGCACATAACACATCTTTTTCACAAATTTAGATTCATTCACTTTCACAAGTTATAAAAATAGATGCAAGACCTGTTGTGGCTTTTATGTCAATTTCTGGCAAATCAAACTTTATTCCTATTATTACAACTACGTATTCCCACAAAATTAATCCATCTGTTGATTAAATAATATCAAAATTAATTTTAAAAATATTCTCTAGTCCTCTACAAGAATAAAAGGCATGATAGAATTTTAGAATAAGTATGTTTTGAAGTACGAAATTAGTGATTTAAAAATTAATTTGATATTTCTATTCATATATATACATATTTGTATACAATAATTAATGGTTTGAAGGACGTGAACTTGATATTTTGAAAAGTGAATTTGATATTTGGAGGGTTTTTTTTTTTTCATGTTTAAAGGATTTAAATGTTGTTTATTTTTATGATAATTCTTATTGTATATTTAGTGTCAATGATTATGAGCCAATTTTGTTTTGATTGAATATGTGAAAGAGTATAAGTATTTTTTAAAAAGTGTTTTGATAATTTTAATATTTTAATAAGTGTCTTTTTATAAGGACAGTCATCATATATACATTGTAATTTCAGGTAAATGATTGTGTCATTTTATTCCCCCAATCTTTTATCTTGGGGGGAAGGATGTAATATATGATGCCTGTTAGTGAGGGAAAATTAAGGTAACACCTCCTTTGTATAGGAGAAAAATTGCTAGTATATCCGAAGGAATGCAGCCTGTATTTGAAGTGAGAGAGAAAAGAACTCCAATGTGTAAATAAAAATCCTTATAATTGCTAAATAAGTGCTGTTTTTCTTATGCCCAAAAGAACATTTCCTTGGAATTCTCGAGCAGTTAGGAAGCAAGAAGGTAGGGAGATAGAGATTTACAAAAAAAAAAAAAATACAGGTTTTATCAAACATATTGAGCAAATCTCTTTCCTGATATTACTTTTATATTATGCAAAAATTAAATTACATTATATGCCATACTATACAATTAACAAAAAAATATTAATAATCGGAGATTCAAGATAAGTGTATATGTAATGCAATTATTTTTAAGATCAAGATTTATAATCAATTTTATATAAGCATGTAATTTCCTTATTTCAAAAATTTAAAATGTACATTATCACACACATAATTTTTATCATTACAAAAATAATTTTAAAATAATATATTAAGTAGAGCTTTTATTTTTAAATATCCGGGAAATTCAATATTATTAACATATATTTTGGTAGTTGTAAAAAATAATTTGCTTACAATTCTGGACAACGTAGAGACCTCAGCCAATACCCAGTCTGGACAGTCAAGCTCTCCACAGAATCTAAATTTCTGCAAAAATAATAACACACATAATTTTTATGTATATTAAACAAGTTTAAAATCTCTTTTAAACAAAAGAGCCTAGAATATAATGCATGATATATTATCAGCTTCCACAAATACAGAAATAAAATTATAAATCATTTATATGATTGTTATAAACTATAATCAGCATTCAAAATACAATACACACTGCAAATTACTGCCAAACATATTTTCACATCAACTTGGAAATTCTAACAAAATTTTATCTCCACTTTTTTACAGTTTTGTTTAGAAATACTGGCATAATTTCCATATTTAAATTTTTTTCAACAGTAAAATTTTTACACTTCTTTAAGCAATTTTAATCTGTCTTCATAAAAAAAAAAATTTCTTAATGTGTTCATTATTTGGCAGTTGCTTCAATTTCTGAAAAATGGCAATACGATACCCGTAACAATTTTAAAACAATATTTTAAATAAATTGTCTATACTAATATATTTAGTAAATAAAATTGCAATAAATTTCACTTCAATGCCCATGAAATATAATACTATTGTAAGTTTAATTATATTTAATATACCTTTACATTCACTTAATTTGTATACCAATCTTTTAAAATAAAATTTGATCATGATCATAGAAATTTCTGTGAATATGCAGTTTAGCACAACAACTTGTTGATTTTTTTGTGAAACCTTAAGTCCGCGAAGCGGAAAAGAGGAAATTTTTTACTTATCTAATTTGCAGGGCCGTCTTTAGTTTTAGCCAGATACAAGGCAATCATGGCTTGCAAAATTTCCTTGCAGGTATCATTCTGCATGGAACAACAAACCTCTCCTAACACTTCTACAAACATAATGAGGATTTTCTCTCTTCTTGCTAAGCCATTCAAAAATCATCTATTGCACTACTTTCACACAACCTCATATTAACACCTCATTTAAGACATTCATAGGTGGACGAAATTAAACCTAATTTCATAACTCAGTCAAGAACAGGATGCTTTCTTTCCTTTTGCAAATCAGACAAAAATTTTAAAGTACATTCACTCACCTCTTTCGAACTCGGAACTAGCAGCCTTTGAAAGAACTTGTACTCGGGAGAAAATAGGGAGAATTATGAAACGCAGAAACATAAATCAATTAGCAGAAGATATCCAATAACAGAAGCAGAATAAAAATCCACCGGAGAATTTTAAGCATGCACAACGGAAGCACTAATAATGCACAAACCCAGGATTAGTGAAACACTATAGAATTCAACTAATTTAGAAACGCAGTAACAGACGATTCAGAATGTTCTAGAAACTCTGAGAAGTCTAAGTTTAGCAAGGGAAGCACGAAAAATCATAACCTCTAATTCGTTAAAAAAGTTTAACATAATCAATGAAACCCAAAAACAAACAAATACTAAAAAATGCAAATTTTTGGTTTTGAAACGGAGGCGCAAAAATCTACTGACCGTTATTGGCTAAACAAATTACACAGCAAAAAACTACTTACCGTGATAGACTAAAAAAATAACATCCAGAGACAACTGAGTGTGTGACTGTGGGGCTTAATGGCAAAAGAGCCAAATTATCCAGAGAGATTTATATGTATAAAAAAAATAGCTGGTAAACTGGAATCCCAATTCATATGGCAAATTCAAAAGGGTTGCCCCGCCTAAAGCTACCACAGTAAAGAAAAACATGGTCAGAGAAAGGTTCATAAAAAAAAAAATAGCTGGTGAACTGGAATCCCAATTCATATGGCAAAATCAAAAGGTGTAGTTCCTATTAGGTTTTACTGTGAAAATGAATGTAGGCAGTTTTGTTTATAGATGACAACATTGTAGGAAAAATCAAAACATATATTTAAATCAAAACAGCACAGCACAGTACAAACATTAAACACTCTTTTTCGCCATCATCTTTTTCAAAACACAACCGTTACAGGTTTTCCCTCTCTTCCATCTGTTGCCACTCTCTAACAGAGAAACTTACCTCTCATGGAGTTTGATCATGACGCAACAAAAGGGTTACCACACCTAAAGCCACCACAGTGAAGAGAAAACAAGGCAGCCACATTTGGCAAAATATTGTCAAATAATTATAGCCGCTAAGGGTGGTAGTGCAAACTTGCATTCCAACCAAAATTTCATTTCATTTCAAATGAATAATAAAAAAAAAACATAAAGGAGTTGATGCCATATTACTAATCATTTCAAATCCATATTACTAATCATTTACTTTTCAAGGGGACAATCCCTTTGTTGGTCAAAATCCCATTCAAAACTAATTACTATGAAATCATTAAAAAAGATACAATTAGAAAAATGCTAATAAAATGACATAATTCATTAAACTTAAATAATGTTGTGTTGCTTATCTATGGTAATTTTTAAGGCATTAGTAAGACAATAGTTACAATAGCAGTATAAAAAAAATAAAATCAGAAACTGGTATCTAAATCAATTATGCATTCCGTTTCAAATTAACTTTTAATAAAAGGTCATTTCGGAGAGCCTGACATTACATTCAAACACACATTTTGCTATGTGATATGTTTCATTTCTTTAAAAACCACTGAGTATGAATTTTTATTTTTAAAATGTTCAAATATTACAGTACCTATTTTATGAGAAATAATCCTTATGTTTGCTTAAAGTCAGTTTATAGCATTCTGCTTTTGACCCCCAATAATAAAAGAAAATATGATTTAAGATATATCGTAAAATCTTGACTATAATATGCACTGTGAACAATACACATTCTCAGGGACATCTTAAGACTTCTTGAGGGCCTTATGAAAAAATAGACCCCACCAGCGACCCTTTAATATAATTTGGTATATATACATGTACAGTTCAATAAAAGCAATCCATACTAAAATGAGGTTTTATGTGAATATTCGTTTTCTTCATTTTAAATTCGCAATATCATTAATTAGGTCTTCAGAATCAATTTATGAAATATTTATGGAATATGCTCATGAAAATATTTAAATATTTAAAAATACTTGCAAATATTTTTTTAAAAAAAATCTAGAAACTAGAGAAACAATATTTTTTTCACTCTTTCAAACTCATTTTATTCCATGCAATTAAAAAGAATACCCTAGATTTAAATAGAAAAGCATGAATCTCTATAGGATTAACATTATGCTCGGGATTTCTTGGTGTTGTGTGGATGGTAGCCTTAGAGGTTTTATATATACTTTACATCAATACTAACTGGAGTACTCATGAGTGAAGTTTTAAAATAAAATGATCAGTTATTAAAAAATAAATTACCAGTAAAATTTTAAATAAATGACCAGTTATAGCTTAGAATTCACTTTTAAACCGGTATGAGTTGATATACAGAAAAATTATGAATAATTTAGTAAATGATGGCTCCCTTTTTATTAATATCCTAAAAATAACTACAAGAAATTTTAAAATAACACACACATTTTTGGGACAAATTATTCGAAAAAGAGTTGTTAATTTGCTAATAAAGATAAATAAATAAATATACTGTTCTAAAATTCCTTATGCTACATCTTACGTAATATGCACATAACTATGCATATTACGTGAGATGTAGCATTTCGCTTTTTTTTGTTCTGTTCAATGGAAAAGAAAAATTGCTCACTAGATTGTAAATTAAAAAGGTGCATAAAATTATAGTATATATAATAAATTTCAATTTTCTGCAGGAAAATCTGATTAACCGATTAAACATACACACACAAATAGAACATTTCTAGTAAAGGTTTTTATATACTAAAAATCTTTTATTTTGTACTGTGGTGGACAAGAATTTCTCCATTTTTGATACTTACTCTTAAAACATTAAATTATTGTACAGGCATTTATTTATCTAATTATTAAATCGTACTGTAGAATTCCTGTTTTATGATTGTTTTTCTACACTTATATCACATTACTACAATCAGTAATAATGTAATATATTCGTTTTATAAATATTTTTTTTTTATTTGGGTTTCAACAATAATAAAAAGGACAGTCATTTGAATTTTTAAATGGGTAAAATAAAACTTTCCATATCAGAAGCAAATAAAAATATTTCTCTGAATTACAATACACATTGGAAGATCATAGTGCATTCATAATGACGGAAGTGAGCATTTATGCATATTAATCAATATAAAAATATTCTTAAAGAATCTATTGAATACTTATATATAATTTTATAAACAATTAAGAGATTATTTCTTGTTCAGAGGGAGAGAGAAGAAAGTTTACAAAAAAAGAGCAGAATTTTTTTAAACTGGATATTTTTATAACTCTCTTTGTAAAAAAGCAAATACAATTACATATTTTACTTTTTTTAATGTGATATAAATATTTGTATATTATCATAAATCTCAAATACACAATTTAAAAATAAAAACATAATTACCTTTTGCTGTTTCAAAGAAATTAAATTTAAAAGAAGGAATTGCCGATTTAGAATCGTAGACCACTTGTTTCTTCAAAAAAGCGCGATTTCCTTTAGGGTTATTTCAAATCCTTTTTTTTATTAGCCTGTTATAAAATCGGGAATTTAATTTTGTCACTTCTGTTGAGGGCTTAAGTGAATCGCTTGTCCATTCACGAGCGATCCTTAACTCATGTGTGCAAATAAATAAAAGGTCGCTGGAAGGAGTGTCTGTTATGTCTGTGACTATCCTTCCCACAGCAGTATTTTTATCAATAAATTGGATACACCTCGCTTTAGAAATAAAACTAATAATTTCCCTGATTGTCAGCAAACGTTGTAAATAGAAATATTTAATATAGAAGTAACTGTCTTCAACTAGTCATGTCCAGGAATAACATCAGACGATTAAAATTATTTTGATCATGATCTTATAGAGGCCTAGTACAGAACAAGATGAGGCCCCCTCAAAGGCGAGGCCCTGGGCCCAGTTGTCCCATGCCTTGACGTCCCAGCGCATGCTTGATTTGGCATTAAATTTTCAGAAAGAATTAAAATTCGAATGTAATACACACGCATAACATTTCAGTATTTTATTTCAAAATTGCACAATTATTTATAAACATAATACAAAATTTTTAATAAAAAGAAATGAAAATGTCAAATTCGATAGAAAAAAACTTCAATTTTAACACAAAACAAACAATACTGTCAAATTATCAGTCTTAATCACTTTCACTAGAACACAGCTGATCTATTGTTGCATCCAAATCTTAATTATTGATGCCGTTGGAAAATGCAACATGTACTGTAAGTTTCTCTTTGTGTAAAAGAACACCTGCAAAGCACGAATGTTACAACAATCTGTTAAAGCTGCTGCATGTTTATTGTTTGATACTTAAAAACTTTTTTTGAAATTTTTACACGAGTTTTATACGCACTGTTCATTTTTAAAGACGAAAATGTGGAAAAAATTGCATTTATACTGAATTATATATTATATTTTACAGTACTGAAATGTTACCAAAGAATGCAAAAATTTTATTGCTTAATTACTATTCATCATTCTCGATTATTTCCAATAAAAATTTAATCTTGAAAAAAATTGAATAATTTTCAATGAAAGCCCTACCACTAGGAACTGTTTTGTTTTGACAGATTTTTTACAGAGCTAATTTAAATCACCTTCTTTCCTGAGTGAAACATTTGACAATTAGAAAAAGCTTATCTATTGACATAAAGAAAAAAATTGTAAAGCAAATTTTTCTACAAATGGGTTTTTAGAAAATTGTGTTATAAAATTAGAAAGTGTTTCTTTGTTGTTCCTTATTGTTTTATGCCAAAGAGAAGAATACCCTCATAGTAACTATTACATTTTCTGACTTTAAGGAGAGGATTTGCTATTTGTTGATCTGTTCAGTAGACATCATACCCATCTATTCAGGATTTGAACAGAAGCGCAAAATGGTGCAAATTATAAACAAGAAATGCCTACCCAAATGTATTCTAATTTGATTGAATTGTTTATACAACAATGTGTGATGGTGATGATTTAATGGCACAAGAGCGAAGTGTGGCTATGCTTTGCGAAACAAGAAGCAACTGTGGTCTAGACATTTGAAAAATGGAAAAGAGGTCGAAAATGGAGAAAGATCTATAGGGTATCCCAGGGGTATGTCACCTGTGTTTACCAAAGACAGTAAGCCCTATGGGAAAGAAAAAAAATCACAAGGGAGTATTGAGGTTATGATACCTTTATTTGCCTGAAGAAGGCAAGCCTCTCAGGAGTGATTTTACAAGAAAAGCATGAAGGGGAGAAAAAATTTATTTGATGAATTAAATGCCATTTTTAACATCAAGTATGTGTAATGTTTATTTACCATTCTTCAATGGTTTTGCATTTAAGATGTATCATTTAGGATGTATTTAATCATTTAAGATGTATTTAACATAGCTATCCATTATTATCTGTATTTGTATTTATTTCATAATCATTTCCTTTAGAAGGAGTTCTAGAGATGATATTAACAGAAATTAATGATTTTAATAAATATTAAATGAAAGGCAAGAAAAAATTTCAGTAAACAAGACAAAGACACAAGGGAAAACACAAATCTAACGATCCAATTGATAGAGAAATCATAAGGTACGGTTTTAAAGAAGACTTAAAATATTCTTTAATTTTTCTAAATAACTCTCCATAATTCCTAATCAAATTATACCTTGAGAATTGAAAACGCACGAGAACTCCTTTTCAAATGAACAAATATCCATGTAAAGTTACAAGAAATGTAGAAATACAAAAATATGAATTCATGGTAAAATAAATCTTGTAACAATCATTTCGTTTGGAAGTCAAATTTGATCAACAGGAAGCCACATACAAATGAATCAATACAAAATTAACTGCAAAAAAAAATGATAATTTCATCATTACAGAACTTTCCTAATAATGGGAAACAATAGTGTGCCAAGATTTTGATGTTTTTTTTAAGACTTAGACTTCATAGGAAAAACTATTATTGGTACAATAATGGTTTAACAAATCATGCATTTGGTGGGTAAAATTTCAAGAAATAAAATATCCTTTCTCAAAGAAAAAACAAATCTGGTGCTAACATTTTTATAGTGCAATACTATAATTGCACTACTTAACTGTACACATTTCTTTTAACAGAATTCATCTTACATTAAACTAATTAATAACAAAAGGAATTTCAAAAGCATTTCTTAAAGATAAATTTATGCAACAAATAAATAACCGAATTCTTTAAATCATAAAAAAAAATTCATTACCATTTTTCTTCCACGGCAGAAAAAACTGAAAATTCACTTGTTAGAGAATGAGATATCGCTTCAGAACAGGAGTTGCTAAAAGAAATGGCAGTTTGCAGGGTTACACAGCTTAGCTATTCTTTCGCTAATGCCACAGAAACTCCTTCAAAGACGTCGCCAAAAAATAAACTTAATCACACGGAACATAGGGCTGACCCTAGCGTTTTCATTGATGTATTACAGGAAATAGGAACGAATCAAATCGTTTAATACTCATTTCTTCAGTGGCAACTATGAGATGTTTGCTGCTAATATTGATAACTCCACCAATAGAACAATACAAGCCAAAGAAAAATGCACACCATTAGAAATAATCAACTACTTCATAGACCTCTCGAAATTTTTTAGTTTAATTTTACATTTCATTTCTTAGCCACCAACACAAAAATCACTGAAATTCTGAAAACATTCCCTTCAAAATAGCAGCAATCACCGCAGCCAATAGGAACACACCCTCTCGTAAACATAAGAGAAGTCGCCGATCCAACTAACCCACCAGAATTGACATATAAGCAGGATAGTTCTACCAAACAATAAATTTTAAAATTTTATAATTAAACGAAAATAGCCTCATTTAATAACCCAGCAAGTTTAATGATTTTTTCTCGAGATACTTAATTATTGAATGCTAATAAGTAGAATAATACATTTTCTACAACTCAATTAATTTTTTCACCCCTAATAATCCAGTTATAAAAGTCATAAATCATATATAAAAATTTTAAAACCTGTCTTAGTAAAAAAAATCTTTAACCATGCAATCAAACATATTTTCATAAGATAATATTTTAACTTTTAATTTTTTAATAATTAAATACCAAGCATTGCTCTCTAACTCTCATGTTTCCTAAATATTAAGGGCCGCGGTAGCCTAGTGGTCAAGGTCGTGGACTAGCGGCCGGCGGTTTTCGTTCAGTCTCGGGTTCGATCCTTGGCCGCCAAAGACCCGCCGTGTAGCCGGGGCTGATGCACGTTAAATCTGTTCGGAGTCCAAAGTCCTCCCGTTGGCGTGGTGTGGATGTTAGGAGAGGGGGTGCCAGCTCAGGTGTCGTCCTCGTCACTTGACCGTGGTTCAAAATTACGAGGTTCGTCGCCAATAGCCCTCGTGTTGCTTCTAGTGCGACGTTAATAAAAACTAAACTAATCCTAAATATTAATTTATACTTAATAATTTCTTTAACTCCTGGAGAAGCGTAATACCAAAGTTCTAGCTCATCTTTTAAAATATAATTAAAACTGTGGATTAAAGCCCGAGAGGGATATGCACCACAAAACTAGAATTCCGCGTTCAAGCTAAATTTCTAGCTTTTTTCGCAGATCGCCAGGTTAACTGTTCACTGTGTTCTTAGCTAAATGGGTTCACTTTATGAAAGTTTATCGTGGTCACAATATCCTAGTGGTTAAGACAACGAAACCGTGACCGATGGTTCCGTTCACTCGCGGGTTCGACCCTTGACAGCTAAAGACCTGTCGTGTAGCCGGAGCTAATGCATTTTAAATCTGTCGGGGCCCAAAGTCTTCCTATTAGCATGGTGGGGAATTTAGGAGAATGGGTGCCAGCTCAGGTGTCGTCCTCGTCACTTGACGGGAGTTCAAAATGACGAGATCCCTAGCCAACAGCCCTCGTGTTGCTTCTTGTGCGACGTTAATAAAAACTAAACTTTACTAAAACTAAGAAAGTATCACGGGCAAGAATGAGATGAATGCATTCTGTAACTGAAATTTTTGTTGCAAAAATGTTTGCTAATTTTTAGTTGTATTTTGTACCGTATCTTGAATTCGAAAGCAATTTATCCCAACAACCATGAGCAACGGGATTTTTCTGATGATATTTTGCCAATTGTGGCGGGGAGTCCCTACTTAGCGGGGTTGATGGTATTTTTCGAAACGTGCTACTTACAATCTTTCATCTACGATTTTCAAGAACAATCAATTTATTATAAATAGAAATTCATTCATTAAATATCCGTAAATATTACCAACAAAGGTATCAATATTATGAAACTTGCATTATAAATTATTTATAATTACAGTTTGCTTCCTCTTTTTATTTAGATCAAGTGAAAAATGTTTCATATACTCAATTAAGTTCATGAAAAATATTTTTGATTAAAGTAATTAGTAAAACAACGTATTATTTTTATATTTCCAAGTGTTTTCTTGATGAATTACAAAGGTACAATACCAATGAGATATAAGCTCTTTCTTCTGAACAAGCCGAAAAGAAATATCTGAAGCGGGAGAAACATCACATTTTGCTAGCTGCATTTGTTAGCTGATTCAAGACTGTTTTTAGCCGCGGTAACCTAGTGGTCATGGTGGCGAATTTGCACCCAGCAGTTTTCTTTAAATCGTAGGTTCGATCCCTTGTGCACGAAAGAATCCCCGTGTAGCCAGGGATGATACCAAGGACGTCTTAAGGCATGGGCCAACTGGTTCCGAGCCCAGGGCCTCGCCTTTGAGGGGGCCTCGTCTCGTTCTCTACTCGGCCTCAATAAGATCCTGATCAAAATAATTTTAACCGTCAAATGTTATTACCGGACATAAAAGGTTGCAGACAGTTACTTCTGTATTAAATATTTCTATTTACAACGTTTACTGAGAATCAGGGGAAATATTAGTTTTATTTCTAAAGCGAGATGTATCCAATTTATTGATAAGAATGCTGCGGAGGGAAGGAAAGTCTCAAACATAACAGACACTCCTTTCAGCGACCTTTTATTTATTTGTACACTTGAGTTAAGGATCGCTCGTGGATGGACAAGAGATACACTTAAACCTCCTACAGAAGTGACAAAAACACATTTCCTATTTTATGACAGGCTAATAAAAAAAAGGGTTTGAAATAACCCTAAAGGAAATCGCGCTTTTTTGAAAAAACGAGTGACCTAAATCGGCAAAACTTTCCATTAAATTTAATTTCTTTGAAACAGCAAAAGGTAATTATGCTTTTGTTTTTGAGAGGTATTTCTTTGGGATTTAAGATAATATACAAATATTTATATCTCATAAAAATTAAAATAATATGTAATTGTATTTGCTTTTTTTTTTTACAGAGAGAGTCAAAAATAATATCCAGTCTAAGAAAATTCTGCTTTTTTTTTCTTTTTGTAAATTTTCTCTCTCTCCCCTCTGAACAACATAAAATAATCTCTTATCTCTTTACAAAATTATATATAAATATTTCAGAGTAAATATTTATATATTTTTATATTGATTAATATGCATAATTGTGCGCTTCTTTCATTTTGAATGCACTATGATCTTCCGAAAGAATTTTCGATGTGTATTGTAATTCAGAGAAATATTTATTTGCTTCTAATATGGAAAGCGTTATTTTACTCGCTTAAAAATTCAAATGACTGTCCTTTTTTTTTTGTTATTATTGGTACTCAAAAAAGAATATTTATAAAGCGAATATATTACATTACTACAGATTGTAGTAATGTAATATAAATGTAGAAAAACAATCATATAACAGAATCCTAAAATACAATTTGATAAACAAATACCTGTACAATGTATTAAGAGTGTGGTGAATCACTTCTACCCGATTCTTGTGCCATATCTCAGTCAAATATAACTAACTCTAAAAGTCCATAACCTACAAAGAAGGACACTTGGAAAATCTCACACAACTATTTATTTAATAGCCTTACAGTATAATATCTTATGTACATGTGCTCTCCTAGATAACGCTCTAGATACATTCACCTATTCAACCAATACCGAATTAATAGAGTCTTACCAAAATATCTCCAATTGAGGTTGACTAGGTTTCTTGACTTCACTACGTTCACTATCGCCCGTATCAACTTTTGATATCGTCTTCCACCAGTAAGGGATATACTCAGCGCTAGTGCCACACGGCCTCTATCTTCAAAATTTCCCATTGCTTATATACTCTCCTATCTAGGTCACCTCACTTTATTTCTACCTGCCTCTAATTAGAATAATTACGTTTCATTTTGGTTCGGAAGAAATTGCTTGATTTATGTAATCAATCTCAATTAAAGACCGCTAGGTTAGTGAAGTGAAAATGAATAGCCCAACATCACAAGAGTAAACATCAAAAAATGGAAAAATTCTCGTCCAACACAGTACAAAATAAAAGAATTTTAGTGTATTAGACCCCTCACTAGCAAAATTTTTATTTGCATATGTATATTTAACCAGATTTTTTCTGCAGAAAATTGAAATTTATTACATAAACTTTGAAACTTATAATGTATTTATAATTTATCAGTTATTAATACTTTTTTACTTGCTAATACTTTATCACATATTGGTATAAAATACTTTTAATGAAAATTACTTACATAAATATAATTCTCCTAATTAAAAATTGTTCCTTAATTTGGGAATCTATGACTTCCAAAAATTAAGAAACAAACTATCATAATTAACTGTTTCGTTTGATAAGCATGACAATAAGGAAGGAATGAAACGTTTTGAAAGTGGAACTGCGAAAAGCAAAAAATTGAAGGAAAAGCAGGAATCTATTGATAATTTACCGAAACTCACCCAATTTTTCATTCATACAAATTCTACATCTACACCTATCTCTTCCACATCTATCTCTACCACTTTACTTCTATCAGTATATCCAATAATGTACCTGAAGTTGAAGGACAGGGAGGAACAGACTATTTGAGTATCCGAGAAGGTAATATAAGACCTACTGAAATAAGTATAATAACTGATGATGTTTCAAATATTTTTATTACGTGTTCAGATTCAGGACTATGGTCTTCGTATATACACAAGAATTTACGGTCTTACTGGGTTGAGAAAGATCCGTCAGTTTGTTCCAACAAACATAATGATTTTGAAAAATCGGCATGAATATACAATGAACCAAATGACAAAATTAAAACAAGATACCTGTCTACAATGTTGTTCAAAAAAGAGTTATGTAGCGGTGAGGTTGTAGACCGTGAATAGCTAGTATATTCTTCGTCACAAGGAAAAGTATTCTGTTTCGTATGTATATTGTTTTCATCTACCAATTCTACATTCAGCATTAGTGGATTCAATAATTGGAAGCATGCAAGTACGGATATTTCACAGCATGAAAACGCACCTGAACTCAGAAAGTTTATGATGAACTACCACAGTCGATTCCTGTTATCTGGTCGCGTGGACAACCAACTTATTATACAATTCGATGAAGAACGTCATTATTGGAAAAAAGTGCTAAAAAGAATAGTGGCTGTAAAATAAAATTCTTAGCATCAAGAGGACTACCTTTCAGAGGGAAAAACCAAACTATACGTTCTGTGAATAACGGAAATTATTTAGGCACTTTGAATCTTCTAAGTAAGTTTGATTCATTTTTAAATGAACATATTAAAAAATATCTCAATTATGGAAAAGGTAATCCTTCTTATGTATCAACTACAATTTGTGATTAATTCATTGAAGTCATGGGGCAAAAGTCTTGGAAACTATCGTCACTGAAATACAGAAAGCTAAATATTATTCTATTTCTGTTGATTCTACAACAGATGTGACTCTTACTGACCAAATAACTTTTAATTTATGGTATGTCCAAAATGGTGCACCCATTGCGAGATTTTTGCAGTTTATTAATATTAATGGACATACTGCAGAGTATCTGACGGATGTTGTGGTTTCATTTTAGGAAAATAATAACTTTTCCTTTAGTGTGTGATTGTAGAGGTCAGTCTTACGACAATGCCTCTAATATCTGAAAAATATTGACCATTGTAAGCTCCACTTCAAGAAAAAAATAAATACGCTCTATACGTATCATGTGCGGGGCATTCTTTGAATTTAATTGGCGTCTAAGTTGTAGAATGTAACTATAATGTAAAAATTTACTTTGATTTTGTCCAAAATCTTCACAATTTTTTTCTCATCGTCAACACATCGTTGGAATATACTAACATTGAATTTGAGATGTGATAGAAATAAAAATGTTCCAAAAAAACCTTAAAAACGCGTGGGTCAGCACGCGCAGTTGCAATTCAAGCTTTATTTTCCGGATGTTCAGAAATAGTCATGAGTCTGGATTTCTTAATCAATGATGAATTACAGGCACTCGACTCGACTTTCTTCTGAAAAATTAAAAATTAAGATGAATGAATTAGAAACTACTTTTTTAACTATCCTTTGGAGTGACATCTTGACACGTATTGACAAAGTAAATCTGTGACGTTGGGCTGTTCGCAATTTCTCTTCACTAACCGTGGGGACTTTTAATTAAGATTGATTGCTTTTGCTAAACAACCTTTGTCCAACCAAAAATGAAATGTGATTAGGTAAAACAAGTAGAAATTAAGTAAAGCGGGAGAGTTAAGAAATATATAAACTCAGACTGAGAGTCGCAATAGAGAGGTTTGAGGGAAAGGTTGAAGTAGGAGGCTGGAGTAGAAGTTGAGTGATTCGAGGAGTTGCGATTGAGTTAATCTAGTGTTCAGCAATTGTTCCAGGGTCGGAGTTGCATTCGAGGAAGTTTAGTGATAAGAGTCAGTTAGATTATTACTGGTAGATTGAGTTAAGACAATAAGGCCCTTGTCCGGGAGATCATTCATTATTGTTGTTTTATTAACAAGCAGTTAATAAATTGCTTAATTATTGTTCTAGTGTCTATTTGATCGACTTATTGATTCTTAGTGTTTAAACATTGAGTTTAGCTAAGGCACAAGAGGCAATCCGGAATGGGCAGTCGTCACAAATCTATTTCTCCAGAGTAAAAATATGGATTTGTCGAAAGGTGTAAAGCTATTAAAATTGTTAATGATATATATAAAAACCAAAAGAAACTCTTTTGACTATTATGAGTCAAAAGCCGAGGAAGAATTCTTTAAAAAAGAGTATCAAAGTGTTCACAAGCGTATAAGACCACACCGTTTTAGGGTAACTTTCCTTAAAGGAAATAGAGACACAGACACAACGTTTGAAAACACACACAGCCAGAAATTTAAAATACAATAGAAACCTTAACCAGTAATCGACTCTCTAATTTGCAATATGCAAACGCGTAGTAAAAAATATGGAGCTTTTTGAAATGTTTGGATTTTTTGAAAATATTTCTAATTTGGTTGAGACAGAAATTAAAAAGCGTGAGAGAAAATATCAAAATTTTACGATAAAGACATTAAGGGAGAGGAACTGAATTTCGAATGTCAACATTTCAAGTCATATATGATCATTGATGACGAATAGCTGAAGAAAAAGGAAAGAGAAGAAATGGAAAAAAGAAAGATTAATAAAAAATCAAATTCTACAAATGCAGATGAAGATGAAGGACAATTGTTTTATTAAGGGACTACAATTGGGATCACAATACATATATAATGAGAGATTATTCAGTGTTTCCCAATATTGAAATAATAATGAGAATTTTCTTATCAATGATGATTAATAAGTGAGTGGAGAGCGTTCATTTTCAAAACTCAAACTGTTCAAAAAAAAAAAAAAAAAAAAAATTGAAAAATCGTATGACTCGATCAAATTTGAAAAATTTAAGCTTGATGAATAGTGAAAATGAAATATTATGAACAATTTATTTTGAAGACCTAATTAAAAAAAAAATGATTTTACGAATTTAAAATGAAGAAACAAGTATTCACATAAAACCTCATTTTACTACGGATTACTTTTATTGAACTGTACATGTATATATGTTCCAAAGTAGATTAAAGGGTCGCAGGTGGGGTGCATTTTTTCATAAGGGCCCAGGGCCTCAAGAAGTCTTAAGAAGTTTCTGGCTGATACACATTAAATCAGTTGGGGCTCAATCCTCCCGTTGGCGTGTCATGGAAGTTAGAAGAGGTTGTGCCAGCTCATGAGTTGTTCCCCTCACTGGATCGAGATTCTAAATTACGAGATTCGTTGTTAATAGTCCTCGTGTTGCTTCTAGTATGATGTTTATAAAACCAACTAAATGAAAACTGTTTATCGTTTAGAGGGAAGTGTGGAGCAACAAAGCTATATTATACAATCCCTCACTATGACGCCATGAGAAAATTTGAGAAATTGAAATCGTTGCTTTCTGCATAACTTTAGTCGAAATTAAACTTTAAAAACAGATTATTTACAGTTTTCTTTAAAAAAAAACTCTTTGTAGCATTTACAAATGAAAAAAAAAAAAAAAAAAAAAAAAAAACAGTAAAAAAGTTCATGCACAGTTTTGCAAAGAACATGTTTTGTCACCCAAGGTGCAATTTTGCTATAATTATTATTAAATTTCTCCATTAAATATAAGAATTAAAGTAAACGATGAAATATCTAGAAAAGGAGAATAGTTAAATCTTCCGATATTAATATTAAAGCAAATTATAAATTATTAAATTAAATATTTTATCAGCTACATGTAATTAAAATTAAAGCAAACGATAAATTATGAAATTGAATATTATATCAACTGTATGTAATTGAAATTAAAGCAAACGATAAATTATTAATTTGTATATATTTAAGGTAAATGTAAGTAAAATTGAAGCAAACGATAAGAAATTGAAAAGCGATCTGGTACGCCAAAAGTATTCCATCTAAAGCAATAGCCCCTTGTTAGGCTAACACTGTATAAAATAGAAGCAATACGGATTTTTTTCAAGTTAATGTTCAGGCCATACAAAAATGCAGAAATTATTTTTTTTCTTCCGGTAAATGATTTAATCTATCACATACATAATAACTTTTAAAATAACATTGACTAAACAAATAATTAAAAAAAAAAACACCTCTACAACTCAACTCATCCAGCTGTGTGCACTAAAACTTCTCTTGAATCTCGCTCAGGATTGTTCTTTTTTCTCTCGTTTTCTTCACTTAGCTAACTTTGTGAATAGTGTCACGTATATTGGAACTAGTAATAATAAATGATTTACTAGATTCTAGTATTATTGAAAGGAAAGAACTGATAAAAAATGGAGCAAATATATTCTGATCTCACAAATTTAGGGTAAGTAATAATCATATATTAGTGTAAACATGTATTTAGCTATCATAATTTTTAAAAATTAGTATTATTAATTTGTTTGAATAGGAATGTATTAATGACCCATTTTTTTCTTGACATTTATTTTCCTTTAATTTATGGTATTCATATTTATTTATTTTCATATTAATATCAAATTAAATATCTGCCGGTTGGTAAAATTTTCTAGCAAATATAGCATGTGGCAGATTGGATTAATATTTATATTGATTCTTGTCGATTCATGCATTATTTTTGGAGAATATATTTTTAAATAAAATTAATTTTCTATGTATTGCAGTGAGAAAACTAAATATGAAAAAAATAAATAAATAAAATAAAATAAAATAAACGAAATCATGTAACATGCGAGACGTTCAGTTAATATCTGGAGAGAATGCAGACTTTTTGGTTATTCTCATTCAGTGGTTTAATTTCAAATTGTTTTAGAAATCAATTATATATCTAAATATATAAATCAATTATATTATTGGCTCTTTAAAATTAATATTTAGGCTGTTATTTAAAAGATTATTGGAGTGCAAAAGCATTTTTTAAGTTAAAAATTTATTGTTTAGCTGCCATACGTGATGAATCGAATTTCTTGCCTATAGACAAATTTTTTGTTTGTTTATCTTTTAGTGATTTGCTTAAGCTATCTATAATTAAAATTTTTGTCCATTTGTTATCCATAAGAAATATCAATCGTCAAAATAAATGAATAAACAATAAAATAGATTACGAGATTTTTATTAATGTTTTTATATCTTGGAACTTTTTTATATAAAGAAAATCTAGAAATTTTAAACTTCTATATATTGTGATTTTTTTTTTTAAGTTTTGCAGTTGAAAAATTACTATAATGAATTGGGACTTTTTTTTTTGCAAAATTTCCCCCAATATTTCTTTGCAAAAGCAGTATGTATCAAGCAGCTTTTATTGTATTAAAAATGCAAATTATCAGATTTAAGTAATATTTAACATAGTCACAGCTATAATTATTATAACCTTGCTTTGTGAAATAAAGCTATATTTACATTCTTTTATGTGTAATACTTACTGCTTCCCTGAATAATTACAATTGTTTGAAGTTCATATTTCAATTGTTATTTTGTTATATTATTTTTCTTATAATTCATCACAGAATCATTATTTTTCTGTTATTGTAGCCTTTGTGTATAATTTTTTTTTCTTTTTCAAAAGTTTTTGATCATTTATTTAAATAATATTCTTGCTTCTGCAATTCTGTTAATTAAACTTTTTTTTTTTTTTTTCAGTTATGATGGCCTAGCCTTGGATAATAATGTATTCAACAACAAAGTTTTTAATACAGGTTCTCCAAATTTATATTTCGTTGACATAGTGAGTTGGTTAAGTTCACAGCTTGTTACACTATGTGAATTAGAAAGTCATGTCAGTCCAGTTGAAGGTAATTGACAAAATTTATTGCAAGAGATTTATGTTAAGATGAGAAATTTTAATATCTGAAATTTTTATTGCTGTTATTGTGTAATCTTTATTGGAAAGATTTTGACTAGTATATCTGGTGATAATCTGTGTACTGTAAAATTAAAATAAAGTTCTTATATTTTGATTGTATTTTATTTGAGTGAAAAAAAAAAACTTTTGGTGAAAGAAAAAAAAATGGCATTGGGTTCAAATCGGGCAGACACTGCAAGCACCATCAGAATATAAAAGTGTGTTGAAGAAGACCCGAGAAACTTTTTAGTTCTGTTATAAATTATGTTCTATACATTATTTTGATTGCAGTGTTTATATTACGGTGGTTAAAAAAGTACTTGTATTTGAAGACACATGGCATCATAAGGTAAATTGTTGTTACCATTGGTTGCTGCCATCTGTTAAATGAAGCTGAAACAAATTTGACATTAATTTATTAGTTAGTTTTTATTTGGTAGTCATTTGCTGCCAAATGAAGATTTGTATTGTTTGAATTGCTGTTTTGTGATGAGTTGTTACCATTAGTGAGATTTGGATTCATCATTATGCATTGGAAATCAAGCAAAGATCAAAACATTGGGCTGCTTTCATTGAATCTTTTCTAAAAAAGACAAAGATGGTCTGATTGGTCAGAAAAATTGTGACGAAGAATTTTTGAGGTGCGAAAGGCGTCATGATCACTAATATGAGTAACTGAGACTTAGACAGCTGTCTTGCGAGTCATGATATTGAATGCAAACAAATCATTTTCGATGCTACAAGCACCATCTCTTGGAATTTCTAAGGACTTATTGAATGATCCTCGTATTTCATGCATCACTGGAATCTGATTTTGCATAGCAACTTCATGTTTGAAAAGCACACTTCCGATGCAATTTGGCACCATTTTGTATTCTATCACCAAAGGTTTGGCTAAAGTAGGATTTTACCTAATGCTTTTTATAAATTTAAAATTTACTGTAAATTATAAACATAATTTATTTTTTAACAGATGAAGAAGATTTGGGGGCCAAAGCTATTGGTTTCTTGGTAGAATTCAGTTCATTGCTTAAAGAATTATGTAAGTTTTTTTTTTTTTTTTTTTGCATGGATACATTGAATACATAAAAATGGAATTGATTCTGAGGTTTTGAAAACTTAAGTATTTAGTATCCAAATTTGTCTAATAAATTTTTATTTAATTAAATTTTCAATGAGAATTATCTAATTTGAATAACTGATATCTTTATAGATTTACTTTGATAAAATAGGGTGTTTCCTGTGAAAATTGCTTATTAATAAATTTTTCACTCATTGACTTGTTATGTAGTTTACTGGGAAATTTTTTCTTAAATCAGGAAGAATTACATTATCTGAATAATTACAATAATAAGATATTGCTTAAAGTATTTTAATTCTAGTTAATTATTTTTCTGCTTTAAACTTTGGTGTTAAAATGTATGCATATTTTAACCATGCTAATATTTAAATACTAAAACAGGGTTGAAATTGCCATTTTTAGTTTTGGTTGAAGTTAAATATGTTTAGATAAAAAATATTGCTATTTCTGTATTTCCTCTTTCTTAATTGATATTGTATAAGTACTGCAGATATTTATATTCCCTTATACTTTTTTTTCTAATGATGCATCTGAAAGTTGTAAAATAGCGATGTTAAAATTTGTCTTTCATTTATATAAACAAAGATATTAACTTTCAAAGGAGCTTTTACATATTTATTAAGAAAATCAAAAACTGTGAGTTTTAATGCATGAAATATTTGTATCTCTTAAAGTAAAACTTGCACTTTATCTGTTATCTATTTACTTAAAGAATTTAATTTGAATTCAATTAATTAAAAACTCCTACATTGATTGAAGTTCGATATAAATTTAATACTCTTGTGATAGTCTATTATTTTGCCTTTGCCTTCATTAATATTACTTTTTTCTCTCTTTTTGTTTAGTCTAACTTGTCACTATATTCATTTAGAAAGTGTTCATAAAAATTTTTAAAAGTTGCATTTTTTAAAATGTTTAGTGTCTTGAGCATACAAATTTGCTTGTACTTGAGTAATAAGTATATTAGCCTATTAAAAGGTGCCTGTGTAATTTTGCCTGTGTAATTTGCCTGTGTAAGTGCCTGTGTAATTTTGCAGTTATAATACATGTACTTTTTAAAAGTATGCCAAAGCAACCAAATATTAAAAAGGATGCCCATGATGAGAAAATACCCTTCATATGAAGTAACCCTTCTGTATATTCTTTATTAATGACCTTTATATCAATTTCTAAAATGTGTTCTTGTCTAGAATTTTCATTCTGTTGATTCAATTGCTTTTTGTGAAAGAGACAAATATGATAGCATAGTCAAATTAAATAAGTACTATATTTTTTGTTTTCTCTCCTCAAAATTTGATATTTTAAATCCAATGAGAACTTCTTTCCTTGGGGAAACAGGCCGCGGTAGCCTAGTGGTTATGGTCGTGGACTTGAGGCTGGCGTTTTTCGTCGAGTCAGGAGTTCTAGCCTTGTGCCAGTAATGACCCGCCGTGTAGCTGGGGCTGATGCATGTTAAATCTGTCAGGGCCCAAAGTCCTCCCGTTGGTTTGGTGTGGAAGTTAATGAGAGGAGGTTGCCAGTTCAGGTGTCATCCTTGTCACTTGACCGAGGTTCAAAGTTATGAGGTCCTTCGCCAATAGCCCTTGCATTGTTTCTAGTGCGATGTTAATAAAACCAAAACCAAACCTTGGTGAAACAATTTTTTTTTGATGTTTTGAAAAATTATTTAAATATTATAAAAGTTTGTTTGTAAGATATTTGATACTTTTTTTATATATATGTTTAGGTTGTCCAATAAAGCGACTTACCAAAGGATCTGTTGAAGAGAGATTGAATGAACCAGAAGATAAAATGCTTGCTATAAGTATGTATTGAGAGATTATTTTTATAAGTGAGTTAAATATTGATTCTCATGTGTTTTTGCTGATGCTACATTTTCCAAATCATTTGTAAATATTTGATGAATTTCTTTTAATCACAACTAATATTTTTAACAAGTGCTTAATTGAGTGAATTGAATGTTTGACTCATCGAAAAGTGTGATTGTCTTTTCTATGTTAAGAACAACTTTTTTTTACAGGCAGCAAAAAGAAAAAAAAGGCATATTTTTTTAGCCTCTTTAAATGTATTGAAGGTGTAGTTATAGTAAAGAACTGCTGTATAACTTCAGTTAAACAAGTAAACAATCTTTTGTATTAACTAAATCATGTTACTTGGTTTGTTATACATGGATGTTGTTGGGAAGAGGGGAATTTTTTTCTGAATGAATATTTTGTTTAACTTGAAGTAAATTTAAGGATCTATTTTGTTTTTGTTTTTCAAGTAAGGAATATCTTTGTTTTAAAATTTCTAGGTATTTTGAATAATTTGCTGATTTTTCAATAGTTAGATTAACATATCACAATGTAATGTATACTGAGTGGTCAAATTATTAGAGACTAACTCTGACATAGATGATTTTGATAGAGGTGCATAGTGATTAATAATACAGAATAGCTTCTAAAAGATATGCTTGGAACCTGAAGAATTGTGATGTAATTAGTTAACTAATAGATAAGTCCTTTAATTCATATATTTATGTAAGTGAAGTATGAATATTTTTAAATCATAGACAATATATATAAGTTATGAGTAAAAATGCAATTTCTAGCAATATGAAATTGTACGATAATAATTACATGCCTCTATTCTGAAGAAGTGTTCATCAGTACTATGAAAATGTTTTCAGTTCTGTGAAAAAAGGTATAAATACACTCTATAACAAAAAAAAAGATGCACCAAGAATGAGTTGTCCCATGGAGACAAAAATTGGCAGATAGGAAAATTATGTGTAGAATAGAAAATGATTAAAATTTCAGAAAAAATTGAATGATGTATTTCAGAGTTAAAAGTAGCAAGCTCAATAAGGTGTTGAGCCACCTCTAGTTTGAATTTAAGCTGCCACATGACGTGGCATAGAGTGATAAAGCTCCCTGATGGTCTCTCATTGTACTTTTGCTAAATTTGCTCCAAATGTCAAGCTAGGTCATCAACATTCCCTGGTAGAGGCAGTCGCCTTCCAATCATATCCCAGACATCTTCGATTGGAGAGAGATCTGACTGCCCAAGGAAGTGTTTGACAAGCTGTAAAACAGTTCATAGCAACATGTGCCTTATGTGGTCTGGCATTATCTTGATAAAAAATAAGGCCAAGGTACTGGAAAAGGAATGGTAGCAAAACAGATCTCAGAATGTTCATCGATGTACCTCTGTGCTGTAAGTGTGCTTCTAATGATGACCAAAGGGATCCGGCTATCAAGGGAAATGGCACCCTAGACCATAACTCCTGATTTAGGCCTGTGTGGCGTGCAATAGTGAAAGCAGGATCAGCACGCTGCCCTGAGCGTCTCCAGACACGCCTTCGATGATTGTCAGGACTCAGTTGGAAGCGGAATTCATTGCTAAACACTATACGTCCCCAGTCAGCATCATTCCAGCCTGATCAAGCCAAGCACCACTGTAATCTGGCTCGACAGTATGCAGGCTTGAGTGGCAGGTGGCGTAGCAGTTTGTACGAGCGTAGAATTCGCTCTATCAGCTGTCTGTCTATTGTGTTTGGATGTATAGATTTTTAGGAGGAACATTTTAAAAATCTAAAGTTGATGCTTTTCAAAACTTCAATCTTCTTAAAATAACATGGGGTCTCTTGAATTTTGCGAGAATTGTAATTTTGCAATGTATCGATTGATGACTAGGTTACAAAGTATACAAATACATTTCTATGCAAACAATTTCGTCAACTCTATTGAGGAAAAATTTATGAAGCATGAAAGAAAATTATTAAAAGAATAAAAATATTTTCTAAAAAATAAATTAATAAAAAGGTTTTAATTCAGAATTAGGAAAAAATAATTGCAAAGAGGATGAAAAATGAAGTAGAGAATTGAAACCTTATCAAAATGTTCAAAAGCACTTCTTATCCTCCTCACTGGATTTGATTGGTTACAGAAGAGCAAAATAACTGAAAATGCAAACTATGTAGTATTAGAAATTTAAAGAATGTTTTGCTGGTGTTTAAATTTTGGAATTTGAGGAATTTATTATTAGGGATATGTTGAATAGAAGGTTTATTATGTCATAGAGGTATATAGTGTTGTAAAAATTTAGAGCATTTTGCTGAAAGTTTTATTGAAACAAGGGAAATTAGATATCATTATTAATGATTAATTTGAATCAGAGCCGCATTTTTACATAAAAAAACAAACAAATAATTTCTAAAAAACTATATTTTGCTTCAGAGATCAAACAAATGAGATAAAAATCTCTTAAGAACTATTTGAAGATAGATAACCTGAAGCTCAACAAAGATGATGATATGATATACATAGTGAAGATAATATGCCTCATTGGTCACCGTAACATTAAATTTTAAACAATCTGAAGTAAATTTCAGAATAAATACCCACTTTCAATACCCAAAAGTCCTGAGGAGATGGAAAGGTGTATGTAGAGTTTAATAATCCATCTAGCTAAAATAAAATTATTTTATGTCACTAATTGTACGCTGGCTTTAACATTTACAGGACATCTGCTTGGAAAAATTAATAATAATTAAAATCTAAGTATTAATGTATTAAGATGACATCTCTAATAATTTGGCTTTCAGTATATATGTGGTTACCAAATTATTTTAAAATTCCGTTCATTTATATTTCTTAGTTCAAACAAGATTGCATTTTATTTTTTTAATCATGTTATAGTATTTAATGTTTCTGATTCATTTTATATGTAATTGCTGTTATCAGTGTAGTGAAATTATACATTTACTGTAGATTTATTGCAATATTATTACTTTGCAGTATATCTTTGTCAGGAACTTGAAGCAGCCAAAATCCTAGCGTATAAAAAACCAAAGAAAAAAGAAACATTAAAAATTGAATTGGTAAGTGTTTTCATTCTATAAATTATAATGAAATATGTGAATAATACTATTGTTTTTTTATTGAAATTCTGAACAGTTTTAATTTTTTTAAAATTAAAGGTATATATGCAACAGTTGCATAACAGGCTATATTAACTTTTTTGGTCAAGTTGAGTAATCTTTAAATTGATTATACGTTTTCATGCTAACCAAAGCAGTCTGATTGGTATCTTATTCCTGTTTGTTATTTTTGAAGAGTTGTCATCATTTCTATGTAATAAGTAACAAATTATATTGTCTTTCCTAAAAATATGAAACAAAATTTTGTTCATATGTAATTTATGTTTGTGATAATTTTATCTACCAGAGATTTTTTTTAAACATTTTTCTGAGCAAATGATACACAAAATTACAACCTCTATCTTTCATAATTAACATGAGTATCTGATATAAATTAATAAATATGTAAATTTCAGATAGTAATAAAATATTGATGAATACTAGAACTTTCAATGTTATTGATGCATAATAATAATTTTTTTTAGAATTAGATAACTTATTAATTTAGTATGATAACATGACATTTTAATAAATAGGTCTGGTAGCAATGTGACAGATTTGAAGTTAACTGTTTGGAAAGTATCACAAATTCAAGATATAATTTAAGATATAATTTCTGCTTTTACAGTCATGGAGTTTAGAAGGTTGCCTTATATTAAATTAATTATGTATTAGAGATTAAAGAATCAGTTCTTATGTTCTTGTGACTGTATTTAAAATAACTAAAATTGTTAGCAATAGTTTATTACATTGTGCTAATGCAACATTAAACAAATCACAAACACTACAGGATTATAAAATGCAATACAATTTAATCTAAATAAGATTCTTGTATTTTTAACTTGAAATGCTAGTAAATTTTTATTTTATGCTGTTACAATTTAGTATGTTTAGAATAATTATAAATTAAGTTATGAAAAAAAATTGAAATACAAGTGTTGATATATAACATTAAAATGAAACAATTGGTTTATTATTATTTATTTTATTTTATTTTATTTTTATTATATCCTTATTATGTATTGGAGACTGGATGGTGCCAAGAGCAATACTTGTGTTAGAATTTTAAATATGTGATGAAAATAATAGAAATAGCTTGATGTTTTTAAGACTAGGGTCTTTAAAGTGCTTAATTCTTAAATTAGTTTTCAAATATTTATTTGAATTTAAACTGTTGCATGTTTTTAGAAAGGTGAAAATGAAATTATATATAAGATAATATATATGCTTAGTGCTTCACTAGTTTCAATAAGCTTTTTATTTACATTTTTAAGTAAGGGTTCTAAAAAGTTTCAATTTATAAAGATTTTTATAAAAAAAATTCCCATCAACAGAGTGAATCTAAAACTGCAAAAGAGCTGAGAGAAATGCTTATTTCATTGGGTTTTGGAAAGCCACCTGACAATATAACACCTCAGAAGCTTTTTGTTGAAGTTGAAAAAAGGGTAAAGTCATCAGTAATTTTTTTTCCCTGTAGTATATGTGTTTAATCTATATATTATAAAATGAATATCTTTACTAATAACAAAAATAAAATTGCTTTTTATATGGTTTAGTTTATGTATTAGTTGTGCTGATGCATGTTACATCTGTCGAGGTCAAAGTCCTCCCATTGGTGTGGTGTGGAAGTTAGGAGAGGGAGTTCCAGCTCAGATGTCATACTCGTCACTTGACCAAGGTTCAAAGTTACAAAGGTCTCTTGCCAATAGTAATCATGTTGCTGTTAGTATGACGTTAATAGTACCAAACCTAACTTGTGTATTAGCTCATTGATGGTATATCGTAGCTAAAAATGCTTAATTAAACTTTTTACTGGCTGAAATGAGATCCATATATGTTTAAAATGTTTAAGCATTTTATACCTTCTAATATGTATTGGGATGATGGTTATTTAAATGGGGGGGGGGGAGAAATTTTTGATATATAATTATTATAGTGTTTCCATTTGGGAACATTGGCATCTTAGAAGTGATTGCTAAGATATTTTTACAAACTTTGTTGTCGGTAATATTACAGTCAATTTGGGGGTTCCATATTCTAATTCTACATAAGGCCCATTTTCTGAGTGAGAGCCCTTATATTTTTAATGGAGTTTTGCCTTCTAAATCCTCAAATGTCATTGAAATTCAGAGTTATCTATCATTTGAATTGCCTTTCTTGTCTATTGACCATGGTTCAGAGTTAAGGTCCTTTGTCACAATAAAGCGTTTGTTTTACTCTTTTTTTCATTGTAATTTGGAAATTAAGAGTTAAAGTTCGAAAACTTGAAAGAGAGGTAAAGTTATGAGTCAGACACTCTCGCATGTTACCTTGGTGATGCCTGCTCCCTTCTCGTCATTTAAAGGATATGGCAGTGACCACTCTGATTGATCAAGCCAGCAGACCAAGTAAGAACTAAACCCATCATGAAATCTCTAAGATGGAATTGGTTAGAAGCAGTATGATTAGAATTTGTTGGTTCTATACCTGGGCAGTAACTAGACAGTGGATTATTTTGAAATAAAATAAAAAGTTTTGAGACCTTTGTACATTGTTATAAAATGAATTTAAATTAACAATTTGGCTGTTAATTTGAACTTCCACAAGTTTTATTATATGGAAGCTCAAAGTAGCATAATTGGTGGAGAATTTAAGTATCATGGGAAGTCAATTATCGCAATTAGTTATAGGAGACTAAATTGCAGATACTTTTTTACAAATTATTTTTTAAAAAATTGCTTTTGATATTTTGTTATATTATTAAATTTTTGTGATTAATTACATTTTTGAATAAAATTATATTAAATAGAATGATTTTTAAATGAATTCATTCAAAATGTTTTGAGTGTTTGAAGAATTTTTTTAAATTGTAATTTCTGTGTATGATTTGAGCTGATTCTGCTGTGTTATCTTATTTTCTGTATATGTGGATGTTTTTAAAAGTCACACTGTCTACTCTCTTATATGTACATTGTTGAATTTTTACAGTAATGTACAGGGTCAAAATGGTGCTTCGTAGAGAGTTTTCTTATTTTCCATCACATCTGGATAAAATCTGGACTGTTCATAATGACTCAAAATATATTAAATTATGATAATGGATTAATTAAAAGTTAATTAACTTCTAAAAGATTTTTTACATTATGGAACAATATATTTTGTATCATTAGGCAGAAAATGATCTGAATAATGGGTGTTTCAAATTTCGTTAGAATCAGATTATTTGTTTTAAGAAATATTGAAAGGAAACCATTGAGAGGAAAAGACCAGTAGAGCTTCTGCTCAAACTTTTCATATTTTCACCACTTTTTTTAACAATATGCGATCAGTGGATCTGTACGTAACATATATGAAATAGTATATAGCTGGTATAGTCTATGGTTTCTTGTCATAATTTCAAAATTTAATATTTCCTGAATTATCAAAAAAAAAATTGCACGAAATTTTGTATTTAAGGATTGATTTTAAATTTTGTATTTTTTATGACAAATTCAAATATGTAAAAATTTTGGTGTACTATTAACTTTTTCGAAGCTTAATTTATTAATTCATATTTTACGTATTACCCCCTTTTTTTCCCCTTCCCCAATTTTGTTTTTAGAATTAGAAAAAAAAAATATGTATAATGTTAGTTGAAAGAGCTTTGAAAAGTATTGAGTATGTAATTCTTTTTTATTTTCAAACATTTGAGATATTTAACATTAGACGGCCTATTTTTTTATTCCTCATAACTTGAAAACTTTCAAATATAATTTTATGAAATTTAAAATTTAGGATTTTTTTAATGGGTTATCTTTAACTCACATTTTCAAGTACTCATTGGAGCTGAACTTTTCTATACACGATTGTTTTGGATGATAATGCGATAATTAAATTTTACTCCACGTTTCTCGCCAAGTTGCCATATGTTCTCCAAATCAATTGCGTTCCTTAACAAGTTCATGCAGCAAAGGAAACCCATGTAAAAGAAATAGTTAATTACCAATGTTTTATTATGATAAATCATATATACAGGAAAAGAAAAAAACATGTTGATAAGAAATTCCTTCATTGAAGGTTATTAACTTTTTTAGTATTTGATCTCTCTTTTTAGTCTTTAATCCATTAACATCATTATTTCCCTTTGAGCTATTAATATTGATTATAATTCTGTCCAACTGCAATGGAAAACTTGGAAAATTATTGTAGGTTTTACTTTTTTTAAGGACTATATATATGAGAGATGTGTTAAGTCATAGGTGACAAGATCATGTAAAAGATAAGTCAATTTATTATTGTATTGAGATCTTTTTCTTTCTGCGAGCTTTGCTGTTTTGGGTAAACACAAGGTGTGCCATAGGATACAGATTTTGAGTTTGATTTTGGAAGTGAACTATTGGCATATATTTTAGAAGGTTTATGTTTGGCTTCAAGGAATGGCTCGAACAATTTGATGTAACAAGCCCTTCAAATGAATTAAAAAAAAGAGCTTTCTTTTTTTTAGTTTCTGATTATTTGATCAATTTTTAAGATGCATGGATGTTTGATTATGACCACTAAAATTGTAAAGCTTGTTAAAATACTTGGTACAATACATCAAAATTTCATCTCAAATTTAAGGGATGAAGATTACACTTTTAAAAAAAACTAGATATGAATGGTGTTACTACTTCTCGTACCAAATATTAGTTGGCAACTAATTCTCGAATGTGCCTTTGGTATAACCCTAGTGATCCTTTTCTATTTTCAACCCTCCTTGTCTACTAATTTTTACCTTTATTTTCCCATTTCTGACATCTAAATCATATTTGGCACAGCATAGTCTCTGATCATCATCACCCAGTTCATCTGAACTCAATTCAAAATTGCTGGGTAATTGAAACAATTAAATGTTAATAATCAAATTGGCTTAAGTTTATTTATTTATTCAGAAGCAATTTATAAGCTATTTCTGAATTTTGTGTTTTAATTTAAAGATCACTGTAAACTAAAAAAATGTAACATAATGGTAAAATTACGAATTAGCTACAAATTTGTGTTGGATCATTAATCCCCGTTTGTAGATGTAGTCTTCTTGTAGGAGGAATCTTCTTTTGATTTGAAATGTATAATACAATAGATAAACAGTACAATTTAAAAATTCTCTTAATTTGCTTAATGTATACAATATAAACAGAATTTACTGTACATTTTTAAGCTGTACACTTGATTGAATTGAGTAATTTGCTTATTTTCAGATAATTCTAATTATCCTATCTTGACTCCATGGTAGTCAAGGTCTATGTGTACTAAACTGTAGGTCAAGTGAACTGCGAGTTACAGTATTAATATAAATTGAGCAATAATATAAGTACCAATGTTGATGTGAATTTTCTGCATAACAAACATATATGTTAATATACAGAGTAACTAGTTAATTTTAGAAAATAAATTTATGGTCATGTATGCTATTTTTACAATATGTAGATCAGTTGTCAGTTACAAAAAAATATTTAATAAATTAACACCTAAAGTTGGATAATTGTTTTTCTGGCACTTTAGTTCTTTATATTCTCTTGCATGGCATATCTTATTTGCTGTGCTCTTATTGGAGATCCCTGTTGCTAAAAAAGCAACTTAGTAATAGCTTTATTGCTTTGTGGGCCTTAGAGGGGGTGTTTGGAGTCTGTTCTGGTACATATACTTTCTCATTATCTCACACCTTTTCCCTCGTAACATTTTTAACTGTATCATCCCCAGTTCTTGTTCCTATTACTGACTGATCATTATTAATTGTTGACTGCACTTCAACAAAATCATGTAATTTTTGTAATTCTTTTACATGATTGATACAAAATGGTTTAAGATACAGTTAATCTCATTGGTTGCGAGATTTTGCAAATTATCTTAACAAAAACAAGGCTGATACCTATTAAATCTATCAAGACTCCCTCGGTTTGGAGAGGTGGCAGAGAAGCCAGCCCAGATGATGTCCTTGATACTTTATAAAGATTCATAATTATGAGGTCTGTTTTCAATAACTCTGCAATATTAATAAACAAAGCAAGTTCAACAAGTGCAACATTAATAAACAAAAATTTCAAACCAGAGTATTTCATTTTCCAAGAAATTATATATAAAAACAATATAAAGGTATTTAAAGTCTGCTCATAACAGGAAGTCGTGATGTCACCTGAACTAAAGATAAATCTGAATTTTATTAAAAAAAAAATAATTAAAATGCCTCAATGTCTAATAGTAATATCACAAGTAGTTGTTTATTGAGCGAGCCATAGTAAAACTGTATGTAAAGCAAATTCGTACACACAACCTTAAAAAAAATTCACGATAGAATTGTTTTGTGTGTGAAAAGAGTATTGATTTTTATCCATAAGTAATCCTTATGAATTTCGTTATACAAGATGCATCTTGAAGTGACAACATTTATAATATTGACAAATTCTTTTCTAAATAATTTTTTTTCTTTCAAATTAATCTATACACAAAACTTATGCAAAAGACATTAAATTGCATTTTTTAAATTTTAATTTCATTTTAAAAAAGTATTCATTAGTTATTGTTCCTTAAATAGAATTATTAAAAATTTTTCTATAGAAATATTTATGCAAAATATTTATATTGCATTTATGTTATGGTTACCCATTTTGGATTTGAAAAGCTCTTGGGTAAATTAGCTATCATGGAACATAATGCTGCTACATTTCAGTATTATGAGAAATATAATTCATCTAAAATTCTAAACTAAATGGGTAAGAGAAAAATTTATTTTATTACACTTTAATGATTAAAAGGTTTAAAACCTTTAAATTGATCTATATTGCATTTCTATTATATCTGAATTTTCTTATATTTGGTAGATATATACTTTTAGTCAACCTCTCTCGCCTAAAGATGTAGTTGGAGAACTTTTATTTTCTGGATATTTGACAGAAAAACAATGGTTCCAGCTGGACAAGTTGTATCATGAAATAAATCAAGAGTATAAAACTCGAAGAAATCTGCTGCTCACTCGCTTAGATGTAACAATTCAATCGTTTCTTTGGGCTGACAGACTAAAGGTTTTGTACAATTTTGAGAATTTTATTTAATCTTAATATTAGTTTTACCAACATCTAGCATTATTATACTATTAAGAAAAAATTTGCATTGTTTTTTATATTGTATCTTATGTATGTTTGAAATATAGTATCTTAAAATTTTGTTTTTGTCATTTAAAATTACCTGCAAAAAGTCATTCGATTTTTTAAGTATATGAATTATAAGACTTCTAAAAAGGTTCAAGTTACATTGTCCACTTTTTACTGTAAGGTGAAAATTAAATTCGCAGTAAGCTAACCTATATTGGTAACACTTAAATTATTTTACTTTTTTAGCTTCGTTATAATGATTGGAAAGTAAAAAAAAAAAAATTTCTATTACATATGATTTGTCTTTTTGTAGGAGACATATGGAATAAATATCAAATTTTTAGGTTGAGAATTTTTTTAAATCCTGAGTTTTTTCCAAAAATTATTAAATGTGTGTTTTTATAGATTATTGAAAATTAGTTATTTGAACATCATTAACATTTAATGTTTTTAATATTTGGATTTTCACCCACAGAGTAAATCTGAAGAATTAATGAATAAATACAACAAGCAGAGGAGTTTAATTGGAGATGAACCTTCAGTGAAAATTTCTGATATACTTGCTGCTACTGCGAGTAAATATTGTACTTTTTATAGAAATGAATTTTATCATTTATTTATTATTTTCTAATTTAATTCTGTATTTGCAGATTTGGCTACCATAGAAAAAACTAGTAGTGCTTCAGTTCGAAAAAACACCAAGTCCTCTGTGAATAAAGTCATTATAAGTGCAGTAAGTATTCTATTTATTTACTGGAACCTTTTTTATTTTAAATATGAAGTATACGTCAATATGTAATAATGCAAATATTATCAAATATTTTAATTGAAGACCTAATTTAGTTTGGTGGTATAATCATGGGTTTAATGACCAGTGTGTTTCATGCTGAAGTCTTGATTCTGACTAAAACTGCCTTATGGAATAATGAAAACTACTCATTTAACTGAGATTCTAAATTCTCAGTTGATGGGAAAGTTTAAAAATTTAGATTAAGAGATTTAGTGTCATCCAGGTTATCTAAATATAGTTCAAAATCAGTGCGTCCATCTCCATACAACTTTTGTTAAATGCAATAGAAGACAAATAAAGACCCAAAAATAAACTGAAAAGTTCTTAGTTTGTTGGGGTTTCTTTCATCCACCTCTTTTGGAAACTGTATTGCGAATTCATTATGTATATATATATATATATATATATTTATTTTCAAGGTTCCAGATAGAGGAGGTCGTCCACAAGAGCAGCAACCTCCCCCACCAGAAGTACCCAGCTGGCAGAAAAGTGATAATTCATCCAGAGGTGGTATGAGGCAAACTCCACAGAGTTCAAATAATTACAGAGATGCTCCTCGAGATCGTAACCAGAATGATAATCGCTCATATAATGATAATTATCAAAAGAGTAGTAATTATAATAGCAACAGAGGTAATTATACGAGAGGCAACGATTACAATGCTCCTACATATCAGCCGGTATATCAGCAACCTGTTCAATTTTATGGCCAAGTTGGAACTCCACAATTTGGATTTGGTGGATTTATGCCTGCTGGAGATAATTTTCAACAATACGGAATGGGTGATGGAATAAATCAATACCAACCTAGACAAAACCCTAATTCTGGGCCTAGGCCTCGTGGTGGCTATAATGACAGAGGTGGGAAACAGTATCGTGGCCAGGGGCGTGGGCGTGGTAGACGGTAATTGACTTTTTTCATGGCCTTGACTGTAAATTGAGTGATTAAATTCATGGTGGAGAAAAGTAATGTATTTCTCTGTATTAAAATGGGTTTTTTTCCCCTTCAAAATCCTAAAAATGTTATCTCATTTCCTACTGGTATAAAAGTTTCTCCCTCTCTTTTTTATTAACATCTCTCTATTTATATTTAATATTTGTACTCGATGATTGTGAAAAATTGATTTTATTTTATTTTAGTTGTTTATTAATTGAAGATCTGTTGGAAGATTCTGAATTTAATTTTTTTTTTCTATATTTTTTTGTATTATGTTTTAAATTCTATCTGTGAACAAAATATTTATTGTAGGAATATTATTTGGTACAATTAAACCTGTTTTTATTATCATATTAAAATTTTTGACAAATGTTTTGGGGAGTAGCTGTAAATGTTAGTTTTAAGCAGTAATACTTTTGTATATTTATATTAGTGGCTATGAAATGATGAGTAATTTCAAAACATTGTTATTGTCTGTTTGATAAATGACTTAAGATAAAGAATTTGTTGTGTATTACTTAGAACACACAGCAAATGATTGTAGTAGTTTTGTCAACCAATGTTATTTTTATTTTTGACACCATGTCTAAACAAAATAGCAGATAACACTTTTGAAATTTCACATGCAGATTTCAATACCATTTTCCCCCCCAAGTGCCTAGTGTGCCCAAGACCATGTATAATGTTCTTCGTATCCTGTGTACAATCCTGAAATTTATTATATTTATAGTTTTTGTGTATATAATGTTTGTGATTATTATACAGTCCAAAAGTATTCATTATTCGGCCTATGCTTACAGTGGAATTTTTTGCTTTCCTTCACATTAAGATTTATTTATGGAATTATTGAATTACATTCTACTAATGTGGATAAACAAATCATCAATATAAAACCAATTATCAACTTCTCTTGCTGTGTTAGACCATTGAATTTCGATTTAATATTTTGAACAGTGCATTATTTTGTTTGTGGTCTAGAATTAAATTGACTTCTATGAATCTGCATCTATCCTTAAAAAGGAAAAGTATTTTTGTTCATTGGAATATTATTCATCAGTGTGAAAAAGAAAAGAGAAGAAATGTCTGCATTTTAAATGGATTTAATTACGTTATTTAATCTGAGTAGATTTTATAAACTTTGCTGTAGTTATTTGCTGAAAAATTAGAAAAATGCTTGTTTATATTTTATGAATAATAAATAGCCTTTTCCCTTGACTTCCATTTCTCAGTGAACAAAATCGTGCCTTTAACGAGATAACGTGTCCTCTTTTCAAATGCTTACTTCCAGACATTTTTTGACTAGACTGTATCTTGTATTCAAACAAATGATATTTATCATTGTAATTTAAAAACATCTATGTGGCTTAAAGATATCTAAGCAATAAAATGTATTTCTGTATACGATAAAAGTTGCATGTCTGAGTAGTGAAAGATATCTAATTTTTGATTTAAAAATGTTTATGTGTGCAATAAGTTGGTATTTATTTGACTATACATTTTAAAGGTATGTATGTAGTGAAGCTGATATCAAACTATGTAATTTAAAAGTATCTGTTTGTAAAAAGATTTCAGCCCATGCAACTTAAAAGCATTCATTTACAGTGTTTATTCTTAACAGTGATGCATGGCAACGTGCTCTGCTTGCTTTTCAAATCTGATGACACCCTATCTGCCTTTGTAATTAACACGATAATCATTTTTTAACGTATTTAAACATTGACATATAATTTACAAATGTGAAGAAGACATCAATTTTCATTCCTCTTTGAACTAATTAGTGCCTTTTTAAAAAAAATGATATAGCTGTTCTTCCATGTATTTTTTTCTCAGTTCTTTTTTAGAATGAGCATTGTATTTATGTAATAAAGTGTTGATGTTAGCAATTTAAAGATATGTCTATATCTTAAAAAATATTTGTTTATGTAATAAAATATATTTTTTAACTGTAATATATATATATGTAATAAAAAGTACACTTATGCAATTTAAAAATATCTATGCAATAAAATGTGTGTCTGCAATTATGATATGCATTTACCATGTTAATTCTTAACAGAATTTGCTTGGTGACTGCTCTGCCTGCCTTATGAATCTGGAGACAATGCTGTATTTGTCTTTATATTGAATTTTATGATAATTTGTTAATGAACTATGAAAGAATTATGTTTTCAAGTCAATTAAGGCCTTTTCAACTTTTATTCCTCTGTGAACTAAATTGTGCCTTTTTTGAGATAAAATATACTCTTTTTTCAAGGTTGGTTCCTTGTCTTTTATGACTTAGAGTGAATCATCTATTGTGTGATACTGTAAAAAGTATCTGAAAGCAACGAATATATCTTTCAGTCTATACAATTAAAAAAAATATCTATGCAATGAAAGGTATCTGTTTTTACAGACATTTTAGCTTTTTTCTAGAATTCCCTTTTTTAAAAAAAGGTTGTTTTAATAACTATAAAAACGACTAAATGATTTATTGGTTCATTTTGATACTAATTATATATTTTCATAAGAATAGTGTAGACTATATACAAACTGCTATGTGTTAAGTCACCCCCCCCCCTTTTTTTGAAAAGTCAAACTCCTTGCTAGACTCGGTATTTTAATAGTTTTTGTGAGGTAATCCTCAAAAATTATTGATTTATATTTCAAGACTTCTCAAAATATTCCAGTTTCTACATATTTTATCTTTGTTATTATATTTGTTTATTTTGTGTTCTTATACCATTCTATGTACTTATTTCTGATATGCATTTCAAGTTCTATTTTGCAAAGCTGTAATAAAATGTATGATTATATTATTTTGAGAATGTTTTTGTTATTTAAAGATGCAAATGTATCATGAGATTTTTGCAGTGGACTTAATTTGAAGTGCTTTGTACATGAATGTAAGTATGTGTGTTCTAATAAAGTATTAAATGCAGAGTTTGTATTTATATTTATATAAAGTTTTATTTATAATACAAATAATTTTTTAATGTTGTGCATACTAAAAATATAAGAATTTGTTGCAAGCATAAGAGAAATACACTTTGTAGTCATATTTTAAATACTTTTGCTATCTCAACTGAAATGTTCCGGTTTTATATGCACTTTACATCTCATATAGCTAATGTGTTTTTGTTATCCTCATATTAGTAACACACACAAATTAACATTACTTCAGGTTTTTTTGTTAGTTTTGTGATAGTAGTTAATAGTGCATAATAAATACTGTGATGTAATGATTGAAATTTGGTCTGTTGACAGTTGATGATATTTGGATATTAATTTTGAGGGATGTAAGTGCCTGAAGACAACATTTGTTTTGTAGACTTAACTATCTAAATTTTCACTGTAGATAAAGTCTTTGAAGCCCATTTCAATTTGATGTGCAGAAGTATCACACAGTTCCAACAAGACAGTTACACCAGAATCAAACGTTTACCCCACCTCAGGGACCTGCCTTTTTGGTATTACAGCACCCAACCATGTAAGTGATCTAGACATAAGGAATGGGGGGAAAGTTGACTAAGAGGAGGATTGCTAGAGTATTTCAGGGGCACTTCACTTGTGCTTACCAAATACAGTAAATCATGAAAAAGATCACTAGGGTACTTCAGGGTTATGATTCTGTACTTGAATAAAGGTAGGTCCATTAGAGGGAAGCATTAGCAAAAGGAAAGCAAATGCATCCCCAAGATACCACTTTCCTCTTTACCGGACAATTCAAATGGCTTACATACAGGCCAGAAAGCTAACTGTGTTAGTACAGTGTTTATTACTTTTACAGAAACATGTTTAGAAATTTAAAAAATGCTTCATAAACATTTCAGTCCACACTATAATAGATTTTTAGTGCAACACAAATAACTGGTTAAATAGTAAACATGTGTATAAAGAAAATGATTTTAGAAGTATCTGTTATCTACATGCTGCGAGAGAAAAAAGAAGTAAAAATCTCAATAGGAGAGCCAGAAAGAGACCGTTAGGACATCCTGGGTGCATGCCCCAATACTTATCAAAATTAATAATACTGCATTTAATACTTCAACATAGATTCCCTGCATATAGATAACAGATACTTCTAAAATCATTATTTTCATTATACACTTGATTACGATTTAACCAGTTATTTGTGTTGTACTAAAAATCTATTATAGCGTGGGCTGAAAAGTTTGTGAAGCATTTTTTTTTTTTTTTTTTTTTTTTTTTTTTTTTTTTTTTAATTTTTAAAAATTTTTAAAAATTTTTGTAAAAATAACAACTAACACTGTTGGCTTGCTGGCCTGAATGTAAGCCATTTGAGTTGTCTAGTAAAGAGGATAGTGGTATCTTGGGGGTGCATTTGCTTTCCTTTTGCTAATGCTTCCCTCTAATGGACCTACCTTTATTCAAGTACAGAATCATAACCCTGAAGTACCCTAGCGGTCTTTTTCATGATTTACTGCCTTTGGTAAGCACAAGTGACATGCCCTTTTAATACTCTAGCATTCCTCTTTGTCAACTTTTTTTTCTTTTTCTTATGTTTAGATCACTTACATGGTTGGGTGCTGCATAGCCTAATTTGCCTCTTGAATTGTAAATCAACTCTCATTAACTTGATCATGCTTCATTCTGGATGGTTGCTGTAGGGAGCCTGTTTCATTAAGCTCATAAGATTGCGGGGTTTCTTCAGGGTCCCTAAAAATTGTAGGGTATAACAATACAGTTAGGGAGTGCTTCTAGATTTCCATTTGGAAGCAGTAGTACTATACCTAGCGTAACCCCTCGGTAAATGCCGAGCCTGATAATTTTCAGCAGGCAGGCTGCCTTCCTCATTGAATTCTGGTGGTGCAGTATGGTGAATACTCAACTTACTCTAATCACTAAATTCTCTTTCATGCCGGAGTAAAGCCCTAGGTTTACTCGCCTCTTTTAACGTTGATAAAGTTGAAGCTCATTCACGATATTTTACAACTATTCTTTCCTTACGTAACAGGCAATTGTCTCGAAAAATCTCCATTTGCTATTAACAAAGATCTTCAAGGAATAGGTGGTGAATAAAGTTTGTTAAAGTCCACATATATATATATGTCCACCTTTGCTGTGTCTTAAATCATTGTTCGAGAATCTGCTTCTGTTGTCTTGACAGATGCTGCTACAATAAATATTTCGTGACCACTGTAGCCTCGTAGTCACGGTTGCGAGTTCGAATTTTGATTACACTTAAGATTCGCTGTGTGGCTGGACCGCTGCACGTTAAAACTGTCAAGGCTCCTGGTGCTTGACGTGGTGTTGAAATTTAAAGTGCTAGCTTAGGTATCGTCCTCGTCACTTGATTTAGATTCTAAATTACGAGGTCCATCGCTAATAGCCCTCGTGTTGCTTCCGACGTTAATAAACAATTAGTCAAATCAGCAAATGTGTTTCATCCGTTTCAACACATTGTAAAACTGTTTCAGCTCATTACATGGTGACGCGCCCCCGGGATACCCAAGCGATCCTTCTCTATTTTCGAACCCTCCTTGTCAGCCAATTTATCTTTTCCTCAATTTCTTCTCGTCTAGACCACAGTTAATTCTTGTTTGGCGCAGCATAGCCATATTTGCTTCATGCGCCAATAAACTTTACTTTCTTGCATGACCTTTTTGTCCATCAAACGTGTTTCAATGTCTAGATCACAGATTTGTCTTGTTTGGCGCAGTATGGTCACATCTGGCTCTTGCGCCAATAAGACTTCACTATCAACTCATTACATCCGATTACGAGTGGAACATAACCTTTAATCTTCCTTATATCCTCACCTGATTCATTTTCTTTGCGTTCTAATATTTTTAAATGTGATAAAAACAAATTGAAGGTTATAAATGTCTTATATACAAAACAGTACGAAAAAAAAGTAGACTTTTAAAAGTATCTGAAACTTCATAAGAAATCAACCGTTTGCAGAAATAAGACTGACGTTCTGCAAACCGAAGAAAAGTGCTTTCACATCAAACATGTGGGCCGCGCTATCCTAGTGGTTATGGTCGGGAACTCACGGTCGGCCATTTTCCCGTCTACTCTTTGGCGTGGAAGTTAAGAGAGGGGGATACCAGCTTAAGTGTTGTCCTCGTCACTTGACCGAGGTTCAAAATTATGAGGTCCGTCACCAATAGTTGCTTCTCAGTGTGATGTTAATAAACAGTCGATCAAGAAACATCAAGCATATTTGGAGGACTGACTGCATAAAGGTTTTGTTGTGCTTCCCGAAATCTGTTTTACCTATCATAGTTTTTATATTCAAGTAATGGTCTAAAAAATTATGATTGGGGAAAACCACCACAATAACTTGTTAGCACTTTTTTCAAAATAGAATTTTATTTTAATCACATTTAGATTTTACAATCTTTCTTGATCTGTGTATTTTTAAATTTGGTTTTCCCGGCGGGCCCCCCCCGTGGAATCAACGAATGTTGAGCACAGCATAGCCATTTTTAGCTTTTGCGCCATAAATGCACAATTGCTCACTAAAATTTCGAGAAAAAAAAATTCTTAAGATATCACATCAAAATTTTCCCTAATTTTAAGAATTCAAGTAGTATATCAAGAAGACATATTTCACTTATACAGTCATGCAAGTAGATTTATTGACTTATGGTTCTGAATTTTCCTGGGACTTTGAGTCAAACGCAACGTGGATATAGTTTGTAAAAATAGCAAGACAAATATTGGAAATTTGAAAATGGTATGATATATAATCAACTTAAATTCTTATATTTAAAAATCATCTGGGGTAATAATTCGGTATTCTTTTTTTGAGTAAAGACGTATCAGTGCTCTGGGTGGAGAGGTGTAGTGCCTCATCATAGATATCCACTCAGAATAAAATCCGGCAGACCGAAATGAGGAAGAAACCGACCTTTATCATTGCTCGCGCAACGTAAAGAAATGTATAAAAGCTCTTGTGTGTACCACTTGTTTCGATTGTCAGAACACAATGGGGGACTTTGCTCCTTCTTTTTCAAGCCCTCTAGGGCTTACCTTCTTCAGATAAGTATAGGCATCACTCACCCATGGCATCCCCCTCTTGATCTTTTCTCTTTCCCGTGGGGCTCCTGTTGTTTTTAAACACAGATTATACGCCCCAGGATACATTACCATGTCCGTCTCCAATAGCCCTCTTATTGCTTCTAGAGCGACGTTAATAATAATAATAATAAAAAAAAAAAACTAAGCCCCCGGGATACTCCTGTGATCCTTCTCCATTTCCGACCCTTCTTGTCGACCAATTTTTACTTCATTTTTTTTTCAAACGTCTAGATCAAGCCTGGCGAATCCGCATGTGGCCCACTTGGTTTCAACCTGTTTCCCGCGGTGCTGGGTCATTAAAAAACCTTTTACTGAACATGAAAGTGCCAAAGAACATTCCACTTATTCCATGAGTCACCCCTCGTTTATATCATATCCCATTACGATGGGAATATCTTGGTACATTTACTAAACAATCATCATAACTATTCTATATTCTTGTTCAAAAACGATTATAAAGTTCAGTTCCTTTTAAAAAACACGTGGGCTGTCTTGCGTCAGTGGGCGATACACAATATTTTTCTAATCAGCAAGCCTACTGCTGAGTGAAGGTGTGCATTATTAGACTTGGGGAGGGAATGCGGCACGCGGATCCTGCAAAATAGCTACAGCCAGTCTGTCTACAGCAAGCCTAATATGTTTGGTCCAGAAACATTTAGCCCCTCAGGGGGCTCATCTTCTTCAGATGAGTACGGGCATCACAACCCCGAGGTACCTCAGTGATCTTTTTTTTTCCTCTTCTTCTCCACCCTCTTTATTTTCTTTGTCATATGTTTTGCTTTGGGGGGTTTTCCGCTTGATATTTTGTGATATCAGGCGGAAAACAGTTTACACTAACTTAGTTTCATTTTTTCTATGTGTTGTGTTAACATTTATGTTAAAAAATATAAATATAAAAAAATTATAAAATATTTAAAAAAAATGATAAAAATATTTAAAAATAAAAAAATATATATATCTTTGTGGTGTTACTGTTAACACACTAAAAGGCCGACGGCGTATCAATGCCGATCTCTTGCGTGCCTAGCTCTGGCAAAACGGAGCCCCAGTACTCCTCATGCGGAGGTACCTAGTGGGAGACCACATGGGCGTGATTGGAAAAGGCCCTGGTTAGGGAAGGGTATGCGAGGAGAGGAGTTGCGTGCACCGTCGGTTACAGTTTCGAACATCATCCTCAAAATGTTCCCAGAGGGAGAGCCTTGATTGCGTATGGCTGGATGGAGTGACCTCCCACCCATTTCGAGAAATCCTCCTTGGCTTCGGCCTTGGACTGTGCCTCTGCCTGGGCACATAATGGAGCAGTTCACTTTGTCCGGCTCGAACGAATCTCTCCATCGGTTACTCGTTTCCACGTTACGAAAGGGTGGGGAGACGGGGTCTGGCGGAGGCCCCATCGAACTAGAAGTCAATCCGTGTATTTTTTTTTTCTAAGGCAATTATGGATACAACTAAAGATATTTTGATTTTGGCTCCCAAAGCGATAAATAAATCTAATAAATCAAATAATAAGACATGGGCTGATCGTGTAGAACAGTACGAATCCAATTCTTTGAGTATCGAGTCAACATCAGACACTTGTACTAAAAATACCAACTTCCGTTTCTTTCTCATTAAAAGAGAAACAGATACTTTTGAAAAGATATCCCCCTTTTTAATACAAAAAGGAATTCAAGGAATGGTAGGAACAGTTCAGGAAATAAAGAAGCTACGTTCTGGTGATCTTTTAGTAGAAGTATGCAATTCACAACAGGCAAAACTGATTATGAATATGAAGACCTTGGGGCCCTATTCTGTGACAACTTCACCGCATAGGAATTTGAACTACTCTCGTGGCGTAGTATCCTCAAGGGAATTGGAAAACGTGTCGGAAGAAGAGATTTTGGAGAATCTGCAGGACCAGCTGGTTTGTGGTGTCCGGAGGATTACGATTAGGAGAGATGGTAAGGTGCTTAACACCCAGCACCTCATCTTGACCTTTTCGACTCCTGCCTTGCCACAGACTGTTCAGGCCGCATATCTCCGACTCTCCGTCCTACCATATATTCCAAACTCTGAGATGTTTTAATTGCCAAAGATATGGTCATTCTAAGAACGCGTGTAGGGGACAATTGACGTGCGCTCGCTGTACAGCAACAGGACACGATAGTGCTTCCTGTAACGCTGCAGAGAAGTGCGTCAATTGTCAAGGAAACCACCCTGCATACTCTCGTTCTTGCCTTAAATGGGCCAAGGAAAAGGAAATTTCAAAGGTGAAAACTCTCCAGAATTTGTCATATCCCGAGGCTCGCCGGGTAGTCGCTTCTCGTACTCCTGTACAGGAAAAAAACTACGCTACGGCAACCCAGACTACTAAAGTTTCAAAATCCACCCAATTTCCAGAACCTCTTCCTACCACTAAGACACCACAACCTACCAATAAGACTCTGCAATCAAAGAAAAAATTAAATATTCAAAAAAAAAAAAAAAAAAAACCTTCCTCTGCTAAGGCTACTCAGGATAGGCCATTGGCCAGGTCGAAAGCTTTGCAGAGGCAAAAACTAAAACTTTCCGCGAAGAACAGCGTTCCTCGCAAAAAAAATAGGGTCATTAACGGGGATGCGGTGGTTTTACACCCATCGCCCGAAGATTATGACTCCATGGGGTCCTGGAAACGGGACCTTCATCTTCTAGTGCGCCCATTTAATGGCTTTTGTTTCCTGGAACTGCCGCGGTTTACGACCTAGACTAGAGGATCTCAAATCCATACAATCTACGCACCATCCTGTCTGCATTGCTTTTCAGGAGACTTTCCTGAAGAGTAATATGACAATCCGAGTGCGTGGATATCATTGTGTACGACGGGATGTTGATGCCGCTTCACCTTCTACTGGAGGTGTTTGTATACTGGCATCCCAGAACTGCCCTCATAACGTCGTTACACGGACCACATTGTTGCAGGCTGTGGCTGTGCGAATTCATACTCGCACTTTAATCACAGTCTGCTGCATTTACCTGTCACCTAACGATGTTGTGTCACAAATGGATTTAGACTGACTAATCGAACAGTTGCCAGCTCCCTTCCTTCTACTATGTGACTTTAATGGACACCTAACTAGGTGATTAAAATAGGTGATTTTAATCTCGTGGTCGGCAGATCGAGCGATTGATCTCTGATCACAGTCTCTGTCTGCTGAACACCGACGAGAAGACGTATTTCCATGCTCCCATTAGGACATTTCATTCCTTTGATCTAGCCATTTGTTCACCGACACTGCTACCGTCGCTGAAATTAGAGGTTTTAAATGATCTCTATAATAGTGATCATTTCCCTCTCCTGATCTCCCAGGTTCATGGTAGTGGGGGGCGATTACGTTCCCCCACTTACCGCTTCAACCGGGCAGATTGGGATTTATTCACACGGTTAGCAGTTATTACCGGTACAATGGTTCAAGATCGAGATATTAATGACTCTGTCCACAATGTCACTACCTCTATCGGGGACGCTGCTGATGCAGCGATACCGAAGAGTAGAAATTCATATAGAAAGATCAGTAAACCTTGGTGGAATAAGGAATGTCAATCATCCTACAGGGAACAAAAGAAATTGTGGGGTATCTTCAGACAATATCCCACAACCGAAAACCTCATAGCCTTTAAAAGGGCAAGGGCGTTTGCTCGCAGAGTAAGGCGACATAGTCAGAGAGAATCTTGGATCAGGTATGTCTTTTCCATCACATCGTCTACCACAAGTCAACAGTTATGGAGAAAAGTAAAAGCTGCAAACTCCCTGTATCGAGAATTTTCTATCCCGATACTGGAAACTGCAAATGCTGTGTATTCTTCACCTGTTGAAGTGGCCAATGTCATTGGCCACTCTTTTGCTAGTGTGTCAAGCTCCGATTCTTACAGCGCTACTTTTTTAGCGACTAAGAATCGTTCTGAGCAGACACCTATCAACTTCAGGTGTCGGCAACCACTCCCTTACAACTGTGACTTTGACATGTGGGAATTGAGAAAGGCTCTGTCCTTGTCTAAAAATACCAGTCCAGGCTCTGATGGTATAACATACGATATGCTTCGCCACTTGAGCGACGATTCACTTGTCAGTCTCCTTTACCTATTCAACCGAATATGGATGGAGCATGTGTGTTTCCTAGCCAGTGGCAGGAAGCAATCGTTATTCCTATCCTGAAGCCTGGTAAGGATCCAAAGAACCTTCTCCAATATAGGCCTATCGCTCTGACGAGTTGCCTGTGTAAGACCCTTGAACGTATGGTCAATGCCCGTCTCGTTTATCAAATGGAAAAGGATCAATTCCTTCCTCCGTTTCAGAGTGGCTTCCGTAAAGGAAGATCCACAGTAGATAACATCCTTCTACTCAAAAGTCAGATTCGTTCTGCTTTCGTACGGAGAAATCATTTGGTTTCTATTTTCTTTGATATCGAAAAGGCATATGAGCGTACGTGGAGCTATGGGATTCTGCGCACTCTATATGATTATGGTCTGAGAGGCAATTTGCCTCTTTTTATTCAAATGTTTTTGTCCTTCAGATCTTTTCGAGTACGTGTAGGACATGTTTTATCCGACTCTTTTATCCAGTTTGAAGGAGTTCCTCAGGGCAGCATTTTGAGCCCCACTCTTTTCATTTGTCACATTTCTCCCATACTTTCTCATTTGCAACCATCAGTTCATGGTTCATTATACGTTGACGATCTGCAGATTTCCTGCGAAGGATCGTCCATGCGTATCATTGAGCGACGACTTCAGACCGCAGTCAATAACCTGGTTACATGGTGTGACGCGAATGGACATAGTATTTCTACCAGCAAGCGTAGTTGCGTACATTTTTGTAGGAAACAGGTTCGTCATCCCGAACCTGACATTCGCATCCGTGATACGTCTATTCCGGTCGTCCCTGACGTCCTCTTCCTCGAAGTAATTTTTGACCGCAAACTCACTTTCCTTCCGCACATTTTACATCTGCGGAAGAAGTGTGAGAAATCCCTCAACATCTTGAAGGTGTTGTCCAACACCTCTCCAACACCTCTTGGAGAGCGGATCGAACTTTGTTAGTCCGAGTGTATCAGTCGGTGATTTTGTCCCGGATCGACTACGGATGTATCGTCTATGGATCTGCCTGCAAAATTACCTTGCGGAAGCTTGATCCAGTCCACCATAATGCTCTGAGAATCTGCTGTGGTGAGTTTCGAACGTCACCTGTGCAGAGTCTCTATGTGCTTTGTAACCAGCTACCATTGGCTTTGAGGCGCCTGAAACTGTCGCTCTATTATCATTTCAAAATGTCATCTCTCCCATTGCAGAATATTACTATCTGCCCGTCTTTAAGGAGATTATACAGTGCTCGTCCTTCCTTCATTCGTCCTTTCTCTGAAAGGGTGAAAGACATCATCGAGGAACTCAGCCTACATGACTTGGGTATTCAACAGCGAAATTTTATAAACTTTCCTCCTTGTAATGTGCCAAGATTTACGTTTCATAACCCTTTTGCTTTATACAGCAAATTCAACACATGTCCCATTGTTTTCCAGAGTATCTTTGCCTTCCATCACTGTTAGTATGCGGATTTTATTCCTATTTACACGGATGGATCGAAAGGAATTGGATACGTCGGCTGTGGTGTCGTTTCAAATGACATCAGGCACAGTTACCGGCTTGACTCTTCCTGCAGTGTCTACACAGCCGAATCAGTCGCCATTTACTGTGCCCTTAGATTTGTCGAGAAGTCCAGTTCTCGAAAGTTCGTCATATAATTTAACATTAAGTTTTTTATGATTATAGTTATTAATTGAAACTTATGAGGGATTGTATACAAATAACCTAAACGGTTTTATAAAGTTATAAAAGCGAATAAATTTCTGTTATACCTCTGTACAGTATTTTATTCTGTATTTCTTTCTTCCGTCAAACGCTACAAATCACGCCAAACTCTATTTTAACACAGATCGCATGAATATAATATTAACACGTTTGAAAGCTCAAGTTAACCCTAATCATTTTTATTATATCATTTAATAAATCATACTTTATAAGTTAATTATTAATTGATAATTCAGAACTTCATTAAACTTGTAAACAAGCAATATTTTAGCATTTCTTGCCTTTTTTTACGTAGGTATGGACATCATGACATCTAGAAAACCTAGTGATCTTTTTCTTTCAAATGAAATTTACTATCTATAGTAGAAACGGGTGACGCGTCCCCGGAATAACCTAGTGATCCTCCTCTATTTCCGACTCTCCTTAGGGCTAATCACTAACTTTATTTCCCTTTTTCAAATGTCTAGATCAGGAGTATTCAACCTTTTAAGATTTGGGAAAGCTTTTAAGCTTACCATTTTCTTGAAGAAACCTCTTGATCAAAGAGAAGTTAAAATAGGACATCAAAGCTTTATCCTACACAAATTTACAAAATTATTATTGTATTTCTATTTTATCACAACAGAAACATCTAAATAAGATAATGAATGGCAAGGAGGCTAATTAGCATTTTCTTTTGTTTCCTAAAATATGTTCTAAAAATAATAAACAAAAGCAACAATATTTTAAATTATAAAAAATTAGTAAAGAGAAAAAGAATTATGACTTGGCTGTGGTTGTAGTATTACGTCTGTCTTACGTGTTACAAAGTATTACGTCTGGAATAATTGTTGAAATCTGCAACCTAATGTTATCTTCAGTATCGTTTCTGTATTTTGCTCTAATCGCAGCGTACAGAGAGAAAGATTTTTCGCAATCATAGGTTGAAACATATGACATTAGATGTTTCACAGCTCTTTGGACAATTTCAGGATATTCTTTTCTAATGTTAATCCGAAAATGCAGGATATTCTTTAAAATTTATTTACAATCGAGTGTCGGTCGATATATCAACTTGTCGTTCTTTTTCTTTTATTGGGAGTTCGGAGGTGTAATAGTCTCGAGAAGGATTTTGGATCCAAGATAATATTTCTTTGTGAACAAGGATATATTCAAGAAATGTTCTTTAGTGGTCTGATGAATGTTGGACGAAACTAATTTTTATATTTTTATCGAGATAAGCGTTACCATCTACTAAATTATTATGCAAATTAGGAAAGCCTTCAATATTATATTTCAAAATGCGGTCTGCCCAAAATTTCAATTTTAAAGAGTGGCGTCAATTTTACTTTATACTTTAAAAATAGGGAAATAAGTGGCCTATTCTTCACCTGAGCCAAGGAATGGAGACTAATATGTGACCTAATACCTCTCGATTAAAGTGGCAGCGGTAGCCTAGAGGTCATGGTTTCGGATTCGCCGGCGGCGGTTTTCGTTCAGTCGCTTGTTCGATCCTTGGCCGCTAAAGACCCACAGTGTAGCCAGGGCTGATTCACATTAAATCTGTCGGGGCTCGAAGTCTTCCCATGTCGTGGAAGTTAGGAGAATGGAGTGCCAACTCAGGTGCCGTCCACGTCATTTGACCGAGGTTCAAAATTACGAGGTCCGTCACCAATAGCCCTCGTGTTGCTTCTAGTGCGACGTTAATAAAAAAGAAACTAATCTAAACGTCTCGATTAAGTGTTTGAAGCACGTGGCTTTTACAAAAACTAGATTTTATTTTATCCATAAAATATGTATTTAAATTTATTTTTACGAGAAAACTTCCTTTAAGAATTCAATCCTTTTTAAAAATTAAAATGTTGGCACTTTGATTAAGCAAATAGTGATGTCTTGCGGAACCCCTGTTAAAGTTCTAGTGAACCTTAGGGTTCAGCGTTACCCAGGTCGAGAACCTCTGGTTTTGATCACAATTGCACCTTGTTTGGCACAGCATGACCATATCTTGCTCTTGCGCCTTTTAATTTCACCATCGGTCACATTCCAGCGAGATAATATTGCAGTTTGTTTGAATTAAAAAAAAAAAATTCTATTAGAATTACATCCTTTAATCAATACAATTTTATTTGTAAGTTAAATAATTAAAAGTCTGAATATTTTGTACAAAAATAAGTGTTTTTTAAATGAAAAAAAAAAAGTGCTTACTAAGAAAAATCTCATTAAGTTGGATTAATTCGGACCGGGTGGCCGCGGTAGGCTAGTGGTCATGGCCGAAAACTCGCAGTCGGCAGTTTTCGTCGAGTCTAGGTCTCGAGCTCTGAAGCCTCCGTACAGTCGTGGTTGTTACAGGTTAAATATGTCGTGACTCCAAGTCCTCCAGTTGGCATAGAGTGGAAATTTGGAGAGAGGGTGACAGCTCAACTGTCATCCTCGTCACTTGACGAAGGCTCAAAATTGCAAGATCCGTAGGCAATAGCCCTCGTGTTGCTTCTTATACGACATTAATTAACAATCGTAATCACTTAATTCGGACTGGAGTCAATCCAGGATAATTAAAATCCGGGATAACCGGAGTATTGGAAAAAATGAAATAAAATGAAACATTTTGTCTAAGAATTTCGTACATTTTAACTGTTAGAAGATTTTAATAAAGAAAGTATTTTTTTTTCAAAATGCGTGGATGCAACAAATAAATGTTTTGGATATTTGAAAATCGCTTCTCAAATTTATAAATAAAATCCGTGCAGTCTGATTCAGAGGTTCTACTGTATTATTGAAAAAAAATTATACGATAGCAAAAAATTATATTTTTGAAATCAGCGCATCACATTTTGTCTGAATTATTTAATTTTATATATATCTCAGCCAAAAATTGCTATTTGTAAAGTTATGCAATTTGTTCAAGAGAACCCTACATAATGAATAGTAGTTGAGGGGGGGGGAAGCAACTTTTTATGGTTTTTGAAGCATTATTAATTTAAAGATTCCTTGGAGAATAGTTAGTTGAAAGATAATCCATTCGAGTAACCAGTGTGTCAAAATCACGTGACGGATAATAGCTCATGAACTTTTGAGACTCAGCCAGAAACCAGGAGAATAATTCAGCATTTAGCTGTTTGAATAATGATTCAGTCGAGTGAAAAAAGACGTGTCAAAGACATCCTACGTACATTTTACTTTAAGGGTGTTCAAATCGGGGGGACACTGCAAGAACCACCAGAATATAAAAGTGAGTTGAAGAAGACCAGAGAAACTTTTTAAGTTCTGTAATAAATTACGTATGATTCATTACTTTGATTGCAGTGTTTATACGTGGGAGGTTAAAAAAGTACTTGTATTTGAACACAGATAGCATCACAAGGTAAATTGTTATTACCATTCGGTGCAATCATCTGTTAAATGGAGCTGAAATAAATTTGATATTGATTTATATGTTAGTTTTGATCTGGTAGTCATTTGGCTGCTAAATCAAAATGTGATTTTGTTCGAATTGTAATTTTGTGCCGAGTTGTTACCTTTGGTGAGATTTGGATTCATGATTATACATTGGAAATCAAGCAAAGATCAAAACGTTGGGTTGCTTCCGGTGAATCTTTTCTAAAAAAGGCGAAGATGGTCTAATTGGCCGGAAAAGTTGTAACGAAGAATTTTTGAGGTGCGAAAGGCGTCATGATCATGAATATGAGTAACTGAGATTTTCAGAGCTGTCTAGTGATTCATGATGTTAAATAGAAACAAATTAATTTCGATGGTACGAGCACCATCTCTTGGAATTTCTGTGGACTATAGAACGATCCTCGTAAGTATGTTTTTGTTTCGGGCGTATAATGGTGTATCCAAGTTTCATCTACAGTAATTAATCGGAGCCGAAACTCTGATTTATGGATTCTAAACTGCTCCAACGGAGCGTTGTAAATGTTCATTGGAACAAGTTTTTTTTTCTAATGTGAACAATCGCGGCTCCCAACGTGCAGACAGCTTTCTCACGCCTTGATCTTGATTCGATATGGGACAAACACATTCTTTGGACATATGCATAGTCTCTGCTATCTCTCTCACTTTAAGTCGACCGTCGTCTAGCACCATTTGGAGAACTTCAGCGATGTTATCGTCGGTGGTTGCAGTTTTTGGACGTCTCGACAGTTCACTGTCTCCCAAGCTGGTACGGCTACGTTCATCACTCAAACCATCACTGTGGTAAATGATGTTGCAGAGTCTCCGTACACAGTGCCCAACTCATCTTTGATTTGCGTAGGTGTTTTCCCTTTCAAAAAAAAATATTTAAAAACATCTCGATACTCCATTTTTTTCCATTTTCACAGACACATTCACATCGACTCACTCAAGCGATTATCAAACAACAATTGCGCATCCAAAATGGCTGAAATTTTGGTGAGTACCTTTCAAAAGATGTGCAACCACATTTATAAGCTTTTATTGACGAGTGCTACAATCTCCATGGAAACTTTTCAGACCACCTTCGTATTTCTATACATATGTAAACTGGCTGCGCATCGAATTTTTTCCAAGGCAAAAAAGGTATTTTTTGTTCCTTTTAAAATGATCATATTTAAAGAAAACCGATAGTGTTCAGTTAAAAGCAAACGATGTATCGTGGAAGGCCCAAAGAACTGGTAAACGTATCCATACATATATATTATAGCTATTAATGTTGGATTTGTTTGGTTTCAGGAAGCTGTAGATTGAAGTAACACGCAGTATCGTTAAGTTTGAATTAATATTAAAATAATTAAGATAGAGATTTAGTTTTTAGGTATTATTCTTAATACTTCTCTATCTAGTCACCATCCAGAGTTATACAATTCTCCCGACATTTCTAATCTTTCGAAGGCCGTCTTGTAGAACTTAGCAGATTTTGAACTCCATTTTCTCTACACTGCGTGTTATTTTAACCTACGTCTTCCTGAAACCAAATAAATCAGCAGTAATAGCAGTTATTTACAACATTATTTACATAAGGATCAACTAATATGCAGAATAAATTTTATCCATATATATTTGTTATTTCTTAGTAATAATTAAAACTTTTCGATACCCCCTTATATTTGAAATGAGTTAAATATAAATAAGAAAAGAACAAAAGTTCACACTCGCTTGACTCCATTTCTCTTCAGTTCTCTGTCTATTTGATGTCATGGTGACCGGGCGATAAGAAAATTAAATATTTATAATGAGAAAGAGGAGAATAAACATAATATTAAATATAATATACATAGGAAAGAAAGAATCTCACTTGCAGACATTACAGCTACTAGTGAAGATAATACAACCATCAATAACAATATTACCTGCAGCTAAAAGTTAACGAAAACTCTAATTCTCGAAGGAGCCATAAGCAATTTGAAAAAAAAAAAAAAAAAAAAAAAAAAAAAAAAAAAAAAAAAAAAAAA